>PVJC01002463.1:0-79201 GCA_004026665.1 Murina feae | reverse complement strand
ATTTATTATCATTGTTTCTTGTTTTCTACAGTAGGTTTGTAGAGCTATGAACTTCCCTCTCAAGACTGCTTTCACTGTGTCCCATAGATTTTGGATTGTTGTGTTTTCATTGTCGTTTGTTGCAATGATGTTTTTTATTTCTTCTTTGATCTCTGTGGTAACCCAGTCATTGTTTAATAGCATGCTGTTTAGTCTCCATATGTTTGATTTTTTTTGGAATGTTTTTATTGTGGTTGATTTCCAGTTTTATGCCTTTGTGATCTGAGAAGATGCTTGATATGATTTCTATCTTCTTGAATTTGAAGAGACTTTTCTTGTGCCCCAATATATGGTCTATCTTTGAGAATGACCCATGTGCACTTGAAAAGAATGTGTATTCTGTGGCTTTGGGGTGAAGTGTTCTGAAGATATCTATTAAGTCCATCTGCTCTAGTAAGTCATTTAGGATTGATGCTTCTTTGCTGATTTTTTGTTTAGAGGATTTGTCCAATGGTGATAGTGGAGCATTAAAGTCCCCCACTATGATTGTATTGCTGTCAATCTCTCCCTTGATGTCTTCCAGAAGTTTTTTTATGTATTTGGGTGCTCCTATATTGGGTGCATATATGTTTACCAGAATTATTTCTTCTTGTTGAATGGCTCCCTTTAGTATAATGAAGTGGCCTTCCTTATCTCTTTTTATGTCTTTCACTTTGATATCATGTGTACTTTTAAATGAGAATGTATTTCATATACTTAATTTTTTCTTTTTAGTTTAAAGACATAATTATAACACCCAGCCATAGAATAGGAACCCAAACTGGCTTCCTATGGGTACTATAACAACCTAGCACCACTGTCATTTCAGTGCAGACAGACTCAGATTGTCCAGTTTGGTCTGTTCTAGTCCTACTTCAGACTGGCAGTCTCAAAATTCTTTGTAGGTTCTTCCCTAGTCTTTGGTTGGAATTTCCTTTTCAGGTTTTCTTAAAAGCATTTATTTATTCATCATTTGTTTAAATCCATTGACTATTTTTGAGTGTCTGCTATTTGCTAGAGGCTGAGAATAAAATTAGAGGTAAAAATAGACATAGTCTTACCTTATTATCTGGAGCTTAGTGATAGAGTAGGAAGAGCTTGGATGTATTACAGGGTTTCAGTTTCAACTCTGCATGACTTGGGTTGTAGTACCCTTATTTATAATATGGGATAATAATGCTACCTACACCACAAGGTTGTAGTGAGGATTCAATGAAGTAGTGCAAGTAACACTTGAGCAGAACATCTGAAAGATAGCAAATGCTCAGAGAGTGTTAAGCTGTCTTCTTCCATGTACTTTAGATTTTCCTGTACTAACCTTTCCAAAATAATAATATTTATTATTATAGCAAACATTTATACTGCTTTTACTATGTACTAGGCACTATTCTAAGTGTTTTATAACTATTACCAGCTCACTTAATCCCAGCAACAGTTCTATGAGATAGATACTATTATTTCCATTTCCAAGTAAGAAAATGGAGGCACAAATTAAACAACTGGCCCAAGGTCTCATCCTATATCTTATATAATAAAAGCCTAGGTGGTGTCACACCCTCGCACGATGTCATCACAAGATGGCCGGCAGGGGAGGACAGTTGGGTGCAACCAGGCTGACAGGGGAAGGAAGTTGGTGGGGGGGTGACCAGGCCAGCAGGGGAGGGCAGTTAGGGACACCCAGGCCTATAGGGTAGGGCAGTTGGGGAGCACCAGGCCTTCAGGGGAGGACAGTTAGGGGCCATCAGGCCAGAAGAGGAGGAAATTTGGGGATGACCAGGCCTGCAGGGGAGGGCAGTTGAGGGGGACTGAACCTGGAGGGGAGGGCAGTTATGGGCAACCAGGCTCACAGTGGACAGCAGTTGGTGGGGACCAGGCCTGCAGGAGAGGGCAGTTTGGGTGATCAGGCTGACAGGGGAGGGCAGTTAGTGGCCACCAGGCTGGCAGGGGGCAAAAGGTCTGACAGGGGAGGGCACTTGGGGGCAATCAGGCCAGCAAGGAAGGGCAGTTAGGGGCAACCCGGCTAGCAGGAGAGAGCAGTTAGGTGCAAACAGGCTGGCAAGGGAGGGCAGTTGGGGATGATAGGGCTGGCAAAGTAGGGCAGTTGGGGGTTATCAGTCTGGCAGGCAGAAGCTGTTTGGGGCAATCTGGCAGGCAGTCAGGTGAGCAGTTAGGAGCCAGTGGTTCCGAATTGTGAGAGAGATGTCTGACTGTTGGTTTAGGCCCTATCCCTGTCGGAAATCCCCCAAGGGGTCCCAGATTGGAGAGGGTGCAGGCCTGGCTGAGGGACACCTCCTGCCCCTGGTGCATGAATTTTGCGGACCAAACCTCTAGTAGTTAATAAGAGGCTGAGATAAGATTTGAGCCGGGCAATCTTATGCCAGAGTCTGTGTTCTTAACAACTATCTTTTGTTTCTTCAAGACTCATTTCTGTTTTTCTTCATTCATTCAATAAATATTGAAGACCAACAATATGCGAAACACTGTTTTATGCATAGTGCTATAACAAACAAGATCTAGTCCCTGCCACCATCAAGTGTTTAGTGGAGTGCAGCAGGTGAGCAGTAGTGAGAGACAATTAATTAATATATAATATAGCATTATGTAGTTGTACATATTTGAAGAAAGTAAAGATGAGTCTTATTCACCTTGTCTCCACCAATGTTGCTAGCTGTAAATTAAGGCAGTTTCTCCTCTCAGGAGAAAGTCAGGTATATAGCCTGTTGTTTTGAGCTGACAGGGAATAATATGATTTCTGTGACAGCTTCTTCAGACTCTTCCAGAATCACAAGTTCCTGATGGTCCTTCCCACCTTGTTCCTATTTCATTGGAGTCAAATTGTTTTCAGCCCATTTACAGAATAAAGATTGCAATATACTCTGAGGCTAGAGAATACTCAGGTCTCTCCCACATCCTAGAATCTCTTTTCAGGGTGCTGCCCTAGTGAATGATCTCACATTTCAACCAAACCAGTTTGACATGATCTAAGTATTTCAGACATCCTGAAACCATCAGTTCCACATCTGGCCTTTTAAGCCAGGGCACTCTGCCACGCACCATGCAATATACTCAGTAAAGCAAATCAAGAGAACTTGTACAGCAAACCCACTCTATCAAACAAACAAAAGAAAAGACAGTTTTGTATTAGCAACTGTCTCTGATGTATGCAAGATACTGCCTCCCAGTAGCCCATTCCAACTCCTTTTTCTTTTTGTTCAGACCTCCTTGATCCAGTGAGCCATTTTGGACCCTTATCTGATTTTGTCCCTAAGCACCCTCTCTCTCAGAAAAAGCTGCTGGTAAGAGACTCTGGAGTTTATTAAAGATACAATATAATTGTTTTGTTAAGCAATTCATGAATGGGACAGCAGCTCATCTAGAAACTAGAAGGGTGCTCAGATAGGGTTGTACAAAATGAAAGGTTTTCATATGCAGTAAGATGTAGCAGGGAAGTTATTAGCAAAAGAAGAGTAAGGGTTGTTTTTAGGCCTGATTACATTCCTTGAGGGTACAAAGGATGGCAGGGGTTTTATCATGCAGTTTGCCTCACTAGTATTGATTAGAAAATTTCAGACTGATTGGTTTAAAATTTCACTCCTGGAATAAGTTAAAACTGCAATTAGGTTAGTTATTAAGTTTTGGTTTTATGACATGGCTTAGTAAAAGTGACTTCAGTTTGGCCTTTTATAAAAAACATTTCCCTTCTTCAATCTAGCTACCTGGTAAATCTTACTGTTGGCAGTGGCAATAAAGGGACCAGGTGTTGGACTGGTGGGGTCAGACTGGCTCTTGGTTCAGCAGCCTTGGTACTTGAGTTTTGGCTAGGAAAAAATTCAGAATCAAACTCAAACTATAAGAGAACATTTACTTAGAAAATCACAGAGATGGAAGAAATGAGTGGTAGAAGAAATGAGCTTGTAACAGTGGGAAACTGTAACCCATCCCACCATTCTTTTGACATTGTTTCTGTGAATGCTGACTCTAATATGTAGTTTGTAGATAAACAGCATATATATATATATATATGGCTAATATGCTAAATGTCCCTTCCTCAGTCCCTTCCTCACTATGATGCACACTGACCACCAGGGGACAGACGCTCAACTCAGAAGCTGCTGAGCTGCAGTGACTTAGCAGTGGCAGTTCTCAGGTTATGGACCCCAAAATCTGATTCCTCATGGGGCAGTGCAATTCCACCTTCAGCCATGGGTTACATTGTTGCTGGGGCACTGTCACTCTGATTCTGGTTTACTACACACTTGCATTTGCGTTCCACACCCTGTATGACAGCAACTTTGCAGAGTGCCCTCTTGCACTCCAGAACCCCTCAGAAGATGCTGTTGGAGACCCAGTTTCGGCCAATTCTCACAGACCAGGCTGAGAGACCCCACCTTCCAGAGGGATCTTCACTCACTCTGCAGATGCCTTTTGAGTCATGGCGTCACCCCAGGTGTAGCTGGCTGGGGAGGGACCCTGGGAGGTTGGCTCCAGGACATGTCTGGCCCTTCTTCCCCACTCCCGCCCCACCAGCCACCTTCTAATTAATTTCCTTTCAATGTGCATGAATTTGTGCACTAGGGTCACTAGTGTTTGTATAAGAATCCTAGGGACTAACTTCAGAAGATACAGACTCCAACTTTCAGTCATCCCAGTTCTGGGAAATATGCTGACCTTCAAATAGAGAATGAGGATGACATAGAACCAGGATAACAAAGACAAGGATAATGCGCACCAGACCTTCACTTGACTGATTTAGAAATCCTTATTGGAATGCATTGTGCTGGCCTTCATGTAAAGAACTTTTCAAACCCCTCCCCTTGATTTCTTTATTCAGCTTTTCCTCTCCTTCCTTATAAAAATCTCTGTCTGCACTGAGATGTTGATATTTGTTTTGTGACAAGAGTCCTCCATCTTCTCAGGTGACCAGCACTTGAATAAATTTCTTTTCTTTTTCACCAGCATCTGTCTCATGAGTTTGGTTTTTGTGGCGTCAGGTAGCCAAACTTGTGTTCTAGTTACAGGCTCAGAAAACAAGTTACAGAGGCAAAATAAGGGCCCTTGAATGTTAGGAGAAATAGGGGTAAGAAAAATATGCCTGGAAGGTGGAGGAGGGGAACAGTGCTAGTGTGTTGGGTCCCCTGTCCTAAAAGCTTTTAAGGTTAGAGATCTTAGGGGAGGTCCCAGAGGGGGATCTCAATAGAATATTCAGCAGCTTTCCAGGTGTGTCCTTTCAGGGTCTAGGTCTCCACTGATTGATGGGTTCATACAAGGGCAAGGGGTCATTATCCAATACAGCTGGTCCTGAGGTCAGCCATGGTGTCACTTTTCTAGTTGTTCTACTTTTCTGGGCCTGGAGCTGAAATACAACTGAGGCCTACATATTATTTCTATGGAGGAAATGTTAGGAGTCTAAATCAAAGGATCAGTGATATGCTAGATAAGAAAAGGTCACCCTGGGGATGAGGTCCTACCCTACAATTATCTGCTGCTTTCCACCTTGGTGACTTTCTGTACCTGGACCATTGTCCTTAGTCTGTTCATGTCAGTATAACTGCCTACCACATTAACACTATGATCAAAGTTCTGGAGTCAGAGAGCTTGGGTTAGATTGCCCACCTCTACCATTCGCTGACTTTGTAACTATAATATTGTGATTTATAATGAGAAATATAGACTTGGAGTTTGTCCCATTTCTGGAACAGGGCTCCTAAAACCCTTGGAATTTTGTAAGTGATAAGAGTAACAAAAGTGTCTCCTTATGTTAATGAGGTGACTGTTGGATACCACCTACGATTGGGGGCTGATTAGTTAACCACATTGAACTTTCAGTTCCACCTCCCTGACCTCCAGGGAGGGGAGGACCTGGAGGGTGGATACATCCCCAATGGCCAATGGAGTAATCAATCATGCTTATGTAATGAAGCTGATATAAAAATCCACAAAGAATGGTATTTGGCGTGCTTCTAAGTTGGTAAACATGTGAAGATGTTGGGAGACTGGTTTACTAGGAGAAAGCATGGAAATTTCATACATGCTCTTTCCCTATATCTTGTCCTCCAATCTGGCTATTCCTGAGGTCAGCCAATGGTTGTTGGGACCAATTCAACACCAAAAGGAAGCCCCAATCTGGGATGTGGTGAAAAAGGAAACTATTCAGTGCAAACAGCTCAATTGTGATACAGCACAGCTATGAGAATAACTCAATAGTGTTACAGCTCAATTAAGAGACAGTGTGGAGTGTGGTCATGGAATAACACAGCTGTGAGGTGGCAAGTTTCCTCTCTGGCTAGACAGGTTTCCTCTACTCTGCTCTGCCTTCTCTTCTCCACACTGGTCCCAGAAAACATCTCTCAGTGTTTCAGCTCCATCTGGGAAAACAGTCCTCAGTGGAAAGGGAAAGTGCAGTCTCAGAGCCAGAGTGGAATTGATTTATATAGACAAATGTCCCCACTTTGGGTCCTTGGTTGGTCCATCCTTATACAAATGAGGACTCCAAATCCTCACAGTTTGATTGGTACAAAAGGCACTGTCCTGATTGGTTAGAAATAAGCCACTCTAATTGATTGGTTAAGATGTTGATAGGGATATTGTTGTACAGGTAAAACCCCAGTCCTATTGGTTGAAATATAATTCCAGGAACTCCTTTATAAGGGCTGGCTTTATAGCAGAAACACAGTGAGAACAGACAGTTCAGTGTAGGAGGCATGGAATTCAATTCAAGCTTTTCTCCAAAGTGTGGTGTGTGTGAGAGGATTCTGTTTAGAAATACCTGCTAGGCTCTGCTTGTAAATTTGAGACCAGTTAAGCACCAGAAATCTTTCTAAGCAGGTATCTCCTTTCTCAGCATCCACACTGAGTTTATCCTTTTATAATAAAACAGGAATAATCTAATAGGTAAAATGTTTATGTGAGTTCTGTGAACTGCTTTAGAAAATTAATTGAACCCTAGGAGGGTGGCCATTGGAAATTCCAATCTTCTGGTGGATCAGAAGTACAGGTAACAACCTGGACTTTTGATTGGTGTCTGAATGAGGGGAGGGGGAGTCATGTGGGACTGAGCTCTTAACCTGTGGGATCTAATGCTATCTTCAGGTTGATAATGACAGAATTGACTTGAATTGCAGGACACCTACTTGGTGTGGCAGAATTTCTTGGTGATGTGGAAAAATACACACACATCAGAACTGGGTGCAGAATATTAATAAACATAAGCCTTGGTTTGTTCCTGTGTAAAATGAGAATGATCATACCTACCTCCTAGGGTTATTTTGAAAATTGAATGAGCTAATATATATGAAGTGCTTAGCACAGTAAGTACTCAGTAAGCAAATTATAAAAAATATTGATATCCTTCTGAGTCCTGTTCTTGGATATCTCTTCTTCTTACTCTTGTATGCTCCCTGGGCAATCTTATGTGCTCCATAGTTTCAAACACTGAAAGTATGTTGATAACTTCACTCTATCCCCAAGCTATCTCTTGAGCTCTGCAAAGTGCTGGTCAGCTATGAGATAAGAAGCTTGACCAGAATGTTGGCTATCAGCATACCATTTCATTCCTTGAGTAGGTCTTTCTATAAAAAAATCAGCTGGACTAAACAATATGTGCAGTGAAATAGTTGATTTACAGTTTAGCTGAAGTTTCTCGTCACCACCAGCAAACAAGAGTTTTCAGAAACACATGGACTAGCAAAGATATTTCTAACTGGATGCTGCATAAATAACTGACTTCCCCACCAATGAAGAAAGACCAGCTATCAGACAGCCTCTGTTTTTCCAGGCATGGGTTGCAGACATGCTCACCACCATCACTGCTACTACCCTTAGCCACTATTTCTGATATTTACTATCATCACACAGGCCACAGGGTTGTTTATCTGTGAACATATCTCCATGTCTGACTCTGGGCACTTGGTGATCCTCCTAGTTTAGGAAACTTGGATTTCCTGCACAATTTTTAACTCTGCTCACACTTTTTATTTTGGCAACTTCACTCTAGCCCTGGCTCCATAGATCCCAATCTATACTTTATCTAGACTCCCTATCAGAGACTGAGGGTTGATAGCATCTTACCTAGATCCCACTCATAGTCAAGAACCTCCAGATTTGTGTGTATAGCTAAAGATGCAGCTGGGGGCCCTAGCTGTTTGGCTCAATGGATAGAACATTGCCCTGCATAACAAAGGGTCTTGCATACTAAAGGGATTCCAGTCAAGGGCATGTACCTTGATTTCAGGATCCTCCCCAGCCCAGGTCCTGGTTGGGACTCATGCAGGAGCAACCAATTGATGTTTCTCTCACATTGATGTTTTTCTCTGTCTTTTCCTCTCTTTTACTCTCTCTAAAAAAATCAATGGAAAAATATCCTTGGATGAGGATTACTATAAAAAAAAAGATGTAGCTGGGGGTCCTCCACCTGTTCCCTAAGACATCCTCAAGCTAATAGGGGAAGAGGAGCTTTGCTAGCATAAAACTTTGTAGGTGCTCCACCAGGGAGGCAGTTACATGACACACCCACCAAAATAGCTTGTTCTTGAAAGAGAAATAATTGGGCTTTGACCTACATCTCCATCCCCAATTATAGGAGGAGACATTCTGAGTTCCCATGGAACTGTAGGTAGGAGGCTCTCACCTCCAGATAATTTCTGGTCCAAAAAGCACAATCACTAACCAATCCAAAACTAGCTGCCAAACTAATGGGCAGCCTAGACACTCATTGAATAAGAATGCCCATTGAGCTATAGTTATCAGCTACTGCTAATACTCAGTTTCTCCTCATTTTCAGCATCTGGTAAATGAAGATCCATGCCTCTACTTTTCCATGGAAAATTCTGTGTGTTATTTCCTACTATGACAACAGGTATTTCCTGTCACTTAGTTAACACTTTCTTGTCTTTCAATCATAGCTCAAATCTTCCTTGACTACTCTTATCTCCCCCATACCATGTGAAAACATGTTTATTCATAGACTTGACCAAATTTACAGTTTTTACATCTGCATGTAATTTTACACATACCTGTGTGAGATTCAACCACACACCTGAAAACTATACAAGGGTAGAGATTATGTCTACTTTTGCTCACTCTATATCCCCAACACAAGCACAGCACCATCATATTGTAGGGACTCTGATAAATATTCACTGACTGAATGGCATGAATAAATTACTGGTATGGATCACTTCTGTTAATACTGCTGGAAACAACTTTGCAGCCCAAATATTCACAAAGCAAAAACCAAAAGTTCTTACAAGAGGGCCCAGGTCAAAGAGGGATACAAAATGGAGAGATGACTTTCTGATTCAAACTCAGTATAAATACACAGTCATATTTTTCAGTTTATGTAGTAGGCCTATTATCTTTTGGACATTATTGATTAGGATCTGTGTTAGTTTGTTCTCTTATCAGCTTGAGTAGACTGGGAAGTATGTTTTCCAGAATCCTTTTCCCTGTATGGTGTTTGCTTAAAGTTGGCTAAAAGTGAGTTGTAGAAGATTTTAGAGGCAGAAGTAAACCAGCAGTGATTACACTAAAAATACCATCTTTGTTTTAGAAGCAGTGAGAGACAGACACAGAGGTATGAATAGGTTCAAGTATATTCTCATGCTTTTCTATTCCATCTCCAGTTTTTTTTCCCAACCTCAGGCTCACCACCATAAAAAGTCAAAAACCTTCCACAGTCATCTCCCATCACATCAAAATTTTCAAAGCTTGACATGCCTAGATTTCAAATTTCCTTGCAAGTGCCAACTCTTTCACCTGCTCCATAGCAAATCAGTGACCTTTCTGGTGATCTTTGAACTCTTCTTCTCAGACCTCTATGTGCCTCCTGCAATATATTATGTCCGTAAATTGTAAGACGTATAATTCTAATCATAAATTTTTTATACCAAAAACTTCCCTCCTGATTGAATTTTGACTGATCTAAGGTCCTAAACAAACTTCTGAATTGGGGTATCATTGGCTTTTAAAATATATATATGGTGCCAGGGTACTTATAATTACATCACCTTGCTTTACATTTGTCTCTTCCATCTGTACTCGTATCTCCCAATGGAAATGTATATGAAAAGCTTTCTACTCCATTCTCTTACCTTTACTTTTTTATAAATGTTTTTAATTACTCAAGTAAGACATGAATACATTCTCATCATAATTTGTCAACCAATTACAAACCAATAAAAATTTCAAAATGTCATTCATACAGAACTATTTAAAGTGAAAATGAAAGCCGCTTTTCACCATTACTCTCCATTTTATATCACTTCCCAGAGATAACCCAATGCAAATAGTTTTGTGTATATCCTTTCAGAAATTTTTGCATGAATGTGCAAACACATGCATAGAATTTGTTTCTTGTTTGCGGTTCCTTTTTGTACAAAATCTGTATTTAAAAAAAAAAAAAAAATATATATATATATATATATATATATATATATATATATTTGAGTTTTTACAGAGAGGAAGGGAGAGAGATAGGGAGTTAGAAACATCAGCGAGAGAGAAACATCAATCAGCTGCCTCCTGCACATCTCCCACTGGGGATGTGCCCGCAACAAAAGTACATGCCCTTGTCTGGAATCGAACCTTTGACCCTTCAGTCCGAAGACCGACGCTCTATCCACCGAGTCAAACAGGTTAGGGCCAAAATCTGTGTCTTATTCTATACACTTCTATGCTATAATCTCTTTTCATCTAAAATATGTCTTGAAGATGTCTCTATGTCAGTAAAGATAGGTCTATCTTACTTTTGTTACAACTTCAGAGTAGTATTTCATAGCAAGGAGGTACAATAATTTATTTAATCTTTCCAATACAGATGGACCACTAGATTGCCTACAATCTTTTATTTTTTATTTTTTAAAATATATTTTATTGATTTTTTTTTAAGAGAGGAAGGGAGAGGGATAGAGAGTTAGAAACATCGATGAGAGAGAACATCGATCAGCTGCCTCCTGCACACTCCCCACTGGGGATGTGCCCGCAACCAAGGCATATTCTCTTGACCAGAATCGAACCTGGGACCCTTGAGTCCCCAAGCTGATGCTTTATCCACTGAGCCAAACTGGTTAGGGCTGTCTACAATCTTTTAAAAACTATAAGCATCTTTATATAAGTCTCCTTGTGCAGATGTACAAGCATTTTATAAATGAACTAGAGGCCCAATGCACAAAAATTTGTGCACTCAGGGCGGGGGATGTCCCTCAGCCCAGCCCTGGCCTGTGCACTCTCACAGTCTAGGACCCTTCAGGGGATGTCCACCTGCTGGCTTAGGCCTGCTCTCTGGGGGATCAGGCCTAAGCTAGCAGTCAGACATCCTTCTGGCAGCCCAGGAGTCTTTGGGGAATGTCCACTTGCAAGCAGGGAGCAGGCCTAAGCTGCAGTCAGACATCCTTAGTGCTACTGAGGAGGCCAGAGAGTCTCCTGCCAAAACCACTATGCTGGCAGCTGGCAGCCTGGCTTGTGGCTGAGCAGAGCTCCATCTGTGGAAGCGTATTGAACACCAGGGGGAAGTACCTACATTGAGCATCTGCCCCCTGGTTGTCAGTATGTCTCATAGTGACCAGTCATTCCTAGTTGTTCTGCTGTTAGGGTCAATTTACATATTACCCTTTTATTATGTAGGATTTGCTGCATCAAAGTAGATTTGCATTTTATAATTTAAAAAAGTATTTATTGTTGAAAATATTACATCTGTCCCTCTATTGCCCCCATTATTCTTCTAGCCTGCCCCCACCCCCCACCCCAGACTTTCACCACACTATTGTCTGTGTCCATGGGTTATTCATATATGCACATAAGTTCTTTGGTTAATCTTGCCCCACCCACTCACCCCACCCCCATTCCCACTGAGATTTGTTAGTTTATTCCATGCTTCAATGTATTTGAATCTATTTTGTTCATCAGTTTATTTTGTTCTTTAGATTCTACATATGAGTGACATCATGTAATACCTGTCGTTCTTTGATTGGCTTATTTCACTTAGCATAATACTTTCCAGGTCCTTCCATGCTGTCTCAAAGGGTAAGAGATCCTTGTTTTTTACTGCTACTTAGTATTCAATGGTGTAAATGTACCACAGCTTTTTTATCTGTTCAACTACTGATGAGCACTTGAGCTGTTTCCAGATCTTAGCTCTTGGAAACTGTGCTGTTATAAATATAGGGATGCATATTTCTGACTGGTGTTTGGATTTCTTGTAGTCAGTGGGTCAAATGTAAGTTCCATATTTAATTTTTGAGGAAACTCCTATGGTTTTCCATAATAGTTGCACCAGCCTGAATTCCCACCAGCAGTGTACTAGGGTTCCCTTTTCTTCCATACTTGCTAGCACTTATCATTTGTTGATTTGTTGATGATAGTCATTCTGACAGGTGTGTGGTGATACCTTATTGTCATTTTAATTTGCATCTCTCTGATGATCAGTGACTGAGCATTTTTCCTTATGTCTCTTAGCCATCTGTATGTTCACTTTGGAGACGTATCTATTTAGGTTATTTGCCCATTTTTTAATTGGATTATTTGTCTTCCTTCTGTTAAGTTGTATGAGTTCCTTATATATTTTGAATATTAACTCTTTATCAGATGTATCATTGCCGAATATGTTCTCCCATACACTGGGCTCCCTTTTCTTTTGTTGATTTTTTTTTCTGTTAAGAAGCTTTTTATTTTCATGTAGTCCCGTTTGTTTATTTTATTCTTAGTTTCCTTTGCCCTATGAGATGTATCCATAAACATATTGCTATGAGGGATGTCTGAGATTTTGCTGGCTGTGGTTTCTTCTAGGATTTTTATAGTTTCATGATTTACATTTAAATATTTTATCCATTTTGAGTGTATTATTGTGTATGGTGTAAGTTTGTGGTTTAATTTCATATTTTTGCATGTACCTGTCCAATTTTTCCAACACCATTTACTGTGAAGAAACTGTCTTGACTCCATTGTATGTTCTTGTCTCCTATGTCAAATACTAATTGAGCATAATGGCTTAGGCAGATTTCTGAGGGTCTCTATTCTGTTGCTTAATCTATACGCCTGTTCTTGTGCCAATACCAGGCTGTTTTGATTATAATGGCTTTGTAGTATAACTTGATATACTTAGGATTACTTCTTTAGTTTCTTCTTCTGACAATTTAATATTGGTATATTAAAAAGCCATTGATTTTTGGGTGTTGACTTTTTATCTTGCTACATTGCCAAATTCATGTATTAAATCTAGTAGGTTTTTGGTGTAGTCTTTAGGCTTTTATATATACAATATATTGTCATCTGCAACTAATGAAAGTTTTACATCCTCCTTTCTAATTTGAATGCCTTTTATTTCTTCTTCTTGTCTGGTAACTGTGGCTAGGACTTCCAGCACTATGTTGAATAAGAGTGGTGAAAGTGGACATCCCTTTCTTCTTCCTGTTCTTAGGGGAAATGGTTTTACTTTTTGCCCATTAAGATGATGTTTGCTGTTGGTTTGTCATATATGGCCTTTATTGTATGTTGAAGTACAATCCCTCTATTCCCACTTTGCTGAGAATTTTTATCAAAAATAGGTGTATTGTTGCAGAAGACCAAAGAAAATCAAGCAATGCTTTAAAAGAAAAGGAAGGACACTTTTTATTTATGCTGGTGAAATGAGGGAATAACTTTCCAAATCTGAGTAAAGCAACACACAGGGGCCTTATCTTTATATCTCTCTGTGGTTTTTGTCCCACAAATATGGATTATACTTCTAGTCCTTTTTGCGGGCCTTGCAAGAAGGCCCCCAAGTGTTGGGGGTCTCCAGGCCATATCTGATGGTTTGGCCTGGTGCCAGAATTAATAACCTTCCCTCCAGGGCAGTGCACTGTTCACAGTTTTATGGCCTCTGTAATAGGTTCTGCAAGACCAGTATCTGGGAAAAAGGTAGTGACTTAATTATAGGTTATCAAGAATGTACACTGAGCTTGCTGGCATGGATTCCAATTGCTAGCCCCCCAAATATTAGTGTTACATTGGAATTAGCCCGTTTTAGCCTTCTCATCCACCCCCCCCCCTTGTCCCACAAGCTTCTCTTAGTTTCGTGGTTATGACGACTATGGGATGTTATTGTGAACGTGGATGATGACCGCTCTTAACTGCTTCCTGCTGAAAAGGGACAATGACAAAGAGGTTAGCATCCCGTTTCTTCCTCTCAGATGGATTTGTAGGGAATTCTTCTGGTTTGTAGGACCATCTGAAGTTTAAAGGCATTCCCATCCAGTTTGCAAGCAGGCAGAGGTAAGCAGCAGTCCCACACACATAGAATGATTCTGCAGGGGGACAACCAGGGTAGGTGGTGTTTTCACCCTTGAGGGTAGAGTTGCATAGTTCATATGGGAGGTGACCTGTTGGATGTTGGCCTTGGGTACTACTGAAACAAATAGGAACAACATTAGTTAGCTGCACATTGGCCGTGACAGGTCCTATTATTTTTTTCCATCCAATACAATCCCCCACCCCACCATGTGCATTTGGTAGCTGAGTCGTAACATGCCACAGGCTGATAAGTATAGCTAACAAAAATCTGGCTTGATTGGGTTTTCCTGTAGACTACCCATATTTGGGTAGCAAGTTTCTAAGCAAGGACACGTGGCAGTGGCCCCATGGGAGACAAGTATGTGCTAGCTAATATTATTAGTAGGAGCATGTTATTCCCTCTATTTCTGTTCAGTGGGGGGTCCACACAGTGAACTGATAGGACAAAGAGTAGTATTATGACAATGCCTGCAAGGCAGATATAGCCAAGGATGGCATGACAAGGTGTAGTCCAACAATTCATGATGAGGCCTTTATTTCCTTGCTGTGTGGGAAATAATTTTATGGTGCTTCTGTGTCCCAGCAAGAGCATATGAGTTCTCCTCCTGGTACTAATCTCAGGTTCTGGTGACACTCATAAAAAGACAAAATAAGAATTATTAGAAGGGTAAAACCAATTGTTATCCAGAAATACCAAAGCATATTACTTTTAGAAGGGGATAAGAAAGATTAGTGTAAGGAAGAATTCCTTGGAGCAAGTTGATGAGCCATGTCTTCAGTCCTCTTGAGGGTGATCACCAGGGGATGTTTCTGGTCAGAGGTCACCTTGCACTCAGGCTGGGCATTCCTTGGCTGGTGGGCTGCCTTCACCCAGGAGTGATGGATCCAGGTGTTCAGTCCTGCAACTTTGGAAGCTGTGGGGGTGGTTAATATGACTGGAGAGGGTCCCTTTCAGGTAGACTTGAGGAGCTCCTCTTTCCAATCCTTTACCCAAACCTGGTCTCCAAGTTTATAAGGGTGTAGAGCTGTTCTTAGAGAGATGGGTAGTCAGTCAGTAACTCATCTATGGACCTCAAAGACAGTTTTTCCAAGTCCTTGTAGTTGCTTCTGGATTTCTAAGTTTCCTATTCCCCCCAAATCTCCCTTTTACTGAATTAAGGGAGGGGGATCTGCCATATAGAATTTCAAAGGGAGAGAAACTCACCCTGGCCCTCGGGGCACAGCGTACTCGCAGGAGTACAAGAGGTCAGATATCTGTCCAGTGTAAGTTTGTCTCTTGGCATAGCTTAGCCATAGTCTGCTTTTAGAGTCTGGTTCATGAGATCTACTTTCCCTGAACTCTGAAGCCTGTAAACTGTATGTAGGTTCCATCTAATTCCTAAAGCCTTGGCTACCTGTTGTACTATCTCTGCTACAAAGGCTGGGCCATTGTCGGACCCTATGATCAGAGGCATTCCATACCATGGAATTATATTCTTCAGCAATGCCTTAGTGACTTCTCTCGCCTTTTCTGTACCAGTGGAATATGCTTTGATCCAGGCTGAAAAGGTGCAAAGACTAGCAGGTACTTATTTCCTCTGCTAGGCCTTATTTCTGCAAAATCTATTTCTAAGTCTTCAAAAGGAAATTTCCCGCAGCACTGAACTCCTACCAGTCCCACAGGACCCTGTTTGGCATTATTCTGAGCATAGAGGAGGCAATGCTGAGAGACTGAGGCACGCAAGGAGGGAAGATGGGCAATTAGGTAGTATCTGCCTAACAAAGCTTCTAGGGCAGTCTTCTCTAAATGAGTAAGCTCATGCTGCTGGAGGACTACCTTATGGGCTAACTGTTCTGGGACATAGACCCTATGATCTGGGAGTAACCACCAGCCTTCCTTCATTCTCTTGCCCCCTTCTTACTGGGCCCATTCCTCTTCCTGAGGAGTGTATTTTGGAGGTTCAGGTAATTCTGGGGGCCAACATGACCCATGACAATGCCACTTGTTCTTTAGCAGCCAGCTTGGCTGCGGCATCAGCACGTTGGTTTCCTTCTGATACTGAGTCTTTCCCTTTCTGGTGACATTTGCAATGGATGATGGCTGTTTCCTTGGGCTCTCAGACTGCTTCTAGTAGCGTTAAAATCTTCTGATTTTGGATTCCTTTTCCTCTGGCGTCAAGAGCCCCCTTCTTGGTTCCATCAGGGTGACAACAGCATGTGGTACTTTTACATTTAAATTTTGTCCTAAGGTAAGTTTATCCACTTCCTCGACTAACAATGCCATGGCTGCAAGGGCCCTGAGACACGGGGACCACCTGGAGGCAACTGGGTCAATCTGTTTGGAGAGATAGGCCACTGGTCTTTGCCAGGGTCCAAACTCCTGGGTTAGAATTCCTAGGGCTACCCTGCTGTTCTCATGAACAAAAAATTAAAGTCTTACATCACATCTGGTAGCCCTAATGCTGGGGCCTCAGTGAGCTTTGCCTTTATGGTGGTGAAGGCTTTCTCTTGCTCAGGACCTCAGCCTTCTCTTCTCCTTTTAAAGATTCACAGAGGAGTTTAGCCAGGTCTGGAAACTCTGTGATCCAAATTCGACAGAACCTTGTGGCTCCCAGGAATTCCCAAATCTGCCGCTGGGTGCAAAGGACTGGAATAACACATACTGCCTGCTGTTTTTCAGTCCCTAGCCTTCGTTTTCTTTGGAATTGAATATTGACAGATTTTAACAGGTTGTGCCCCAGACTTTAAGTCAATTAGCACCGGGGTGTGGTCCTTAACCAGGTCTGGAGGATTCCTTTCTGCCCAGACCAGCAGGAATTCTTTCTCTAATTCAGGTTCTAATAGTGAATCCTTTGACTGGGGAGTATAAAGTCTCCATTATTCCTCCCTTCACAATGCTAGGGACAGGCTCATTGGGGAGGTCTCCTCACTTAGGCAAAGCTGTGCTGTGCCATCTGGAGCAAAAGTGATTTCTGCCCCCATTTTGGCTAAAAGGTTTCTACCTATTAGAGGCACTGGACAGTCTGGCAAGTACAGGAACTCATGAATTACTTGATGGCCATCAAGTTGGCATCAGCAAGGGCAGCAGAATGGTCTACAAGTCTGATCCCCAGTAGCTCCAATAATGGTGACCTCCTTTTCCGAGAGAGGCACTACTTTCCAAGTGACTACTGAGTGCTCTGCTCCCATATCAATCATAAAGTTCACAGTCTGACCCCCAATTTTCATTCTGACCATGAGCTCGTGGGGGCCCAGCTGAAAAGAACTCAGTTTGTCCTAGCTGGAATCAGCCATTGCTAGCCCAATGAGATCTGCTTCGAGTGGCTCTAGTTGATAGCGACTAGGTGGAAAAGGGGGCCAAGTTTTCTTACTTTGTCATTTGGAACATTCATCCTTCCAGTGTCCTGTCTCCTTACAATATGCACACTGGTCTCGTCTCAGGCTCGCTCTTCCTTTTCCCCCTGATCTGTCTTCTTGCTTCCCTTGCTGATCTGTCTGGGAGCCTGAGCCTCTAAAAGCCACTGCTGTTCTATTGGCCCTTCTCTGCATTCTCTCTTCTTCCTCCCTCCTTTCCACACTGTCTTAGTTGATGAAAACCTTGTTGGTTATCTCCAGCAGTTCGGTGGCATTTTTTCCTGCTAACCCTTCCAGCTTCTGTAATTTTCTCCTGATATTTTGTAGGCTGGGCTTGGCATACAAAAGTAGCATTTACCATGGTTTGATTTTCCAGGGCCTCACGTGTAAAGGGGGTGTAGATCCAGTATGCCTCACATAGTCTTTCATAGAAAGCTGCTGGACTTTCCTCAGGCTTCTGGAAAACCTCAGAGATTTTAGCCATATTGGTGGGCTTCTTGGCTCTGGCTCTGACTCCCACCCTCCCTGGAGGAAGGCCAGCCGATATCTTCCTAGCTTGGCCCTTCCATCTTCTGAGTTCAGGTTCTAATCAGATTCCTCATCTGAGAAGGCCTCCCTGGCCCATCTGTCTGTATCTAATATTCCTGCCGGGGCCTGTGTCTGGAGCCACTTCTGAGCCTGTTACTACTCTCATGTGCTCCTCAGTGTTAAAGAACATGAAAAGGAGCTGCTTGCAGTCCACCCAGGTGGGCTTCTGGGTGTGGAAAATCGTTCCTAGGAGGTGGTAAAGCTGGAGGGACTTCCCCAGGGAGTCCTGTAAGAACAGGGGTTTGGGTTCCCTTTTGAGGGACCTGTTTCTTTTCTCCTGTCTGCTTCTCTTCTGCTTTCTCCTGTCCAGCCTGCTTCTTTTCTGTTGCTACTAAAACCTTACTCTGTCCCTTCTTACACATGCAGAACTGGACCCAAGGCGGCAAGGTTTGAGCAATTTCTAACCAGTTGTTTATGTAAGGAGACTGATGTGGGTGTCTGGGGTCCTTCATGACTACATTCCAGACAGCCCTGACTAGTCCTTTATCTAAAGAGCCTTCCAAGGGTCAGCTGACCCCAAAGACTGGCCATTCTAATTCACAGAATTTCCTCAGTGTTTTGGGATTTATTTTAATACAATAGTTTCCATTGAAACCATTTTTAAAATTTCTCAACATGCATTTGAGAACAGTGGGTTTACTTTGTCCCAACCCCATGATGATCAGTGGCGAGAGACAGAAGGGAGGGGGTGACCTGTTTTCACAGATCCTCACTCAGATTCCCACCTGGTCATGTCCCTTGGATGCTTACCTGTGTCTTAGCTAAGGTGCACCTGTTTAAACTCCGGGCCTGGTCACCTCTATGTGGGGGCAAGTCACCATTATGCCTTATGACAAATTGTGTAACTGCAGGTTGGGGCCCACTCGGACTCTGTAACCAAGGTCATGGAACCACACAAAGGTTAGGAGAGGGCAGGCCCTCTCCCTCCACACTTACACACTTTCATCAGACATTCACTCAGAGTTTAAAAAAACAATCCACCCGATTCCTGACTAATTTATCTGATGAAGTCCTACGACTTCTGGGGAGGTGATCAAGTTCCCCCTTCCACTCACTTGGAGTGGGGCTGACTGACTGGGGTCCCTACCTTACTGATTCTGTTGACAGGTCCAGAAGTGTCTGTCCACTTTCTCCAGATGTTAGTTGGGTCCTAGGCTGAGGTCTGGGAGCACCAGGAGTCCCCCAGTTCAATTCTGCTAAAATCAGCAGGGCACACCTTCCAGAGGCCTATCCCATACCCCCTGGCCCAAAGCCCTGTCCCCTCACAAGAGGCCAAAAAAAAAGTCAAGTGCAGTTGGGTTCATGGTCAGGGAACCAGTTGTTGCAAAAGATCAAAGAAAGCCAAGCAACACTTTAAAAAAAAAAAGGAGGGACACTTTTTATTTATGCCCGCAGACTCAGGGAATAACTTTCCAAATCTGAGTAAAGAAACATGCAGAAGGCTTCTCTTTATATCTCCCTGTGGTCTTTGTCCTGTAAATATGGATTACACTTCTGGTCCTTTTCTCAGGCCTTGCAAGAAGGCCTTATGGGAGGTCCTTTGTAGGTAACAAATTGCTTTTCTCTTGCTGCCTTTAAAATTCTCTTTGTCCTTAATTTCTTGCATTTTAATTATGATGTGTCTGGGTATGGGCCTATTTGGATTCTTCTTGCTTGGATTCTCTGTGCCTCTTGAACTTCTGTGACTTTTTCCTTCACCAGGTTAGGGAAGTTTTCTGCCATTATTTCTTCAAACACATTCTCTATCCCTTGCTCACTTTCTTTTTCTGGCACATCTATTATGCAAATATTGTTACGTTTCAAGTTGTCCCACAGCTTCCTTAACCTGTCCTCTTGTGTTTTTTTTTTCTTTTTGGTCATCTGAATTAGCAATTCATTTCTACCCTATCTTCTGCTTCACTGATCTGATCTTTAGCTTCCCCTAATCTGTTGTGTATTCCTTCCAATGTGTTCTTTATTGCTATTATGTCATTCTCTATTTTTTTCATAGTTACTATCTATTGTCTCATGCTGTTGAGCATCTTTATCATCATTATTCTGAACTCAATATAAGATAAATTTCATATCTCCATTTCATTTATCTCTTCTTCAGGAGAATTCTCTTGTTTTTTCATTTGGGGCGTGTTGTTTTGTCTCTGCCTTTTGGCTGCCTGTTTGAGTTTGTGACTATTATGTAATCACTTCCCAATCTCTGCAGGAGAGTGTCAAATGCTGTTTCAAATTAATTAGATCAGACAAAGATTCAAAGCCTCTAAAGACCCACCTCTGCCTTCAGACTGATTGGATTCTGTCTTGAGTAGCCCTCAGGCAATTGTCCATAGATTTAGTGAGAGGTTTTCCAACAGGGTGGTGTAATTGCTTCTGCCTGAAGCCTAATTGTTATTCTCAGTCTCTTAATGGGCCTCAAAAACTCTACACCATGGGGCAAGGGTTTTCTAATAGGGTGTGTCAGCTGTCTTACCCAAGGTAAAAACCACCTGGATAGCAAAGGCCTGCCTGAGAAAGATGACCTGATGGAATGAATCAGCACAGGAAACTGGGTATCTCTCTTCCAAGCTCTAACCCTAGAGCAGTGGTTCTCAACCTTCTGGCCCTTTAAATACAGTCCTTCATGTTGTGACCCAACCATAAAATTATTTTCTTTTTTTAAAATATATTTTATTGATTTTTTTTACAGAGAGGAAGGAAGAGGGATAGAGAGTTAGAAACATCAATGAGAGAGAAACATTGATCAGCTGCCTCCTGCACACTCCCTGCTGGGGATGTGCCCACAACCAAGGTACATGCCCTTGACCAGAGTTGAACGTGGGACCCTTGAGTCTGCAGGCCAATGCTCTATCTGAGTCAAACCAGCCAGGGCCATAAAATTATTTTCATTGCTACTTCATAACTGTAATGTTGGTACTGTTATGAATCGTAATGTAAATAACTGATATGCAGGATGATCTTAGGCGACCCCTGTGAAAGGGTCATTCGGCCGCCAAAGGGGTCGCAAGCCACAGGTTGAGAGCTGCTGCCCTAGAGCCTCCAATCCTGGCTTCTGCTCACACAGCTCCAGTCTACTCTGCCCTTTCTATGCAGGAGGCAAAAGTGAGTGACTGCACACTAAATTTTGTGTGTTGGTTGTTTAAGAGGGTGCCTGCATTTCCAGCCACTTCTCCCTGGCAGACAGCAACCCTGCCACTTTTCACAGCCAGATGTTATGTGGGCACTTTTCTCAGTTCTGGTGGTCTATGCTGGGGGCCCAGCTTGGGAATTAGACTCCAGAGTTTTCAGTGGCAACCCCCCACAGCTGAGATATCTCCCCGGCACTTCAGCTGTTGTCAATGGGAGCCCAGCCAGCCCTTTTGCGCCTCTGCCCTTCCTTCCAGTCTCTACGCAGTCTCCACTTTCTGTCTTTGGTTATCAGGGTTTTCTCCAACTAGACTTCAGTTGATTATTCAGGGTGGTTTTTTTGTATTTTAGCTGTAATTCCAGTTTGGTCTTGTGAGCATGTCTGTGTAGCACCCACTTACTCTGCCACCATTTTTCAGCATTTTACAATTTTAAAATAGTTCCAAATTACCCAACAGAATGGCCAATACGGATCTACATTCCAACCAATAGTATGTGAGAGTGTTTGTTTTCCCCACCCTAATCAACACAACATATCAGTATCAATCTAAGATATAATCAATTTAGATACATTATTCATCCTTTATAATATTTTGCCAATCTTATGGGAAAAATAAAACTGAAATTTTGTTTCACTTTTTTATTTTTCTGATTACTAGTGAGTAAAAGCAACTTTTCATATGCTTTTTGGCCACTAGTTTTTCTTCAATGAATTACCCCTTCTTAGCTTTGTTCATTTTTCTGGGTTGTTTGTCACTTTCTTATTGATCTGTAGAGCATTTGGTATGCTATGGATGTTAACCTTTTGTCTTTTACATATGTTGTAAATATTTTCTCCAGTCTATTTTTTTCCACAGGCCCAAAACTCAAACAATTACAGGGGCAAGGAATTATTGTAAATTGTGTGATGCTTACCAGGTGGAAGGCACTAAGAAATAACTGCAATAATGTCCAATTAAGGAATATTCCAAAAGAATTCTTTAAGCTCTGTGGATGACAAAGTATCTTGCATATATGGCCTCCAGTTTGAGATATAGCTCTAAGTGAGTTGCTTGTTGTTTGTTATTATCATTGTAGAGAAGTTTAGAGGTTTTTGTTTGTTTTACTTTTTATATTTTTTATGTTGAATTTGCCAGTGTTTCCCATTGTGGATTCTAGGTTAACTTTAACATCTTGATTATGAAGGTCTTACTCTCTTGTATTTTAGTTTAAGACTTATGTTGATCTTTTTATGTTCATTTCTTCAATCAATCTGGAATTTAGATCATGATAAAGAACTAACTGTACTAAATTATAATTTTTGTCCCAAAAATATTTTACTAAAGAGTACATCATTTTCCACTGGTTTTATTTTACTTTTTATTGAATTTATTAGGGTGCTATTGGTTCATAAAACCATATGGGTTTCAAGTGCACAGCTCAACAAAACATCATCTACACACTACATAATGTACCCATTGGCTCAAGCAGTCTTTTTCCATCCCTAATTTTTCCCCCTTACCCTCTCCCACTCTGGTTTCCCTCTAGCTGTCACTACACTACACGCACACACACACACACACACACACACACACACATATAAAATAAAAGGCCAATGGCCATAGCACTGTAATGCCAGAATGACCAAACAACCAGTCACCAGGAGGTGCCTGGAGCACCTCTCAGTCCCTTCCTCTGGCAGTCTTCACGACAGGAGGGTCAGGGTGGGAGCTACTAGCAGTGGCAAGCTACAAGTGGCAATGGGCAGGGCGGCCAGCTGAAGCAAGTGGAAGTGAGCTACTTAAGCATGATTTCGTGAGCCCTGGGCCTCTAGTATATACTCTAGTGTGTGTGTGTGTGTGTGTGTGTGTGTGTGTGTGTGTGTATATATAGTGAGTTTTTTTGTTTAATTCCTTCACCTTCTTTTATACAGCCCTCCAAACCCCCTCTCCTCTGACAGCTATCAGTCTGTTCCACATGTATCCATGCCTCTGTTTATATTTTGTTCATCAGTTTATTTTGCTAATTTTGTCCACATATAAGGGAGGTCATATGGTATTTGCTTTTCTCTGACTGACTTATTTCACTTAGCACAATAATCTCCAGGTCCATCCTTGCTGTCACTAAAGATAAGATTTCTTTCTTTTTCATGGCTCAGTAGTATTCCATTTCCACTGATTTTAAATGTCACATTTATCACATGCTAAATTCCAATTTTTAAAAATGTTCAATTTTAGCCCTAGCCAGTTTGGCTCAGTAGATAGTTGAATGGCTGACCAGACCACCAGACACTTAGCATATTAGGCTTTCATTATATAAGATGATGTAAATATATCATAACAAAGGCTGTGTGGTAAGGCCTAAGACATCTCCTCCATTAAAGAAATCAGGGACCATATTGTCACGCACTAATTCGGCAAACATCTCCAGCACTTTCTCTAGCCCTAAGCCGTCTTTCTGTGGGTTCCCATGTGATGGAATTTCTATTAATGACCCCTGATGGCCCCTCAGAGGAGACACTGCTGACAGACACCGCAGTGGCTTATCTGACTCCAAGATTTGTTTTATTTTGTTCATTTGTACATTTTTTACAGTGGAATCTGAAACTTGGACCGTTTACATTGACAGAAAGATCTGAGTATCTAGGTCCCCAGGCAAGATGGCCTTTGCAAGGCCTCCTGGGATATCTGACAATTGCCCGTGGGGACCATGGAGAATGGATATGTCATCTTGGACAAACAGTTGGCAGGAGTCACACATTTCCCAACATTTAGGATCCAGGCAACACTGTGACAGGGTCTAGGGTGACTGGTGTACATGGTGGGCAAACCCCAGTGGCCCCGGTGTCCTGCCTCATGTGAACGTTTCCTCTGGAGTGTGGGAGAGGCCATGGCTGCTCCTAACAGCCCAGCCAGGGAGCTAGGATGTGGCTCCAGCAGCTCCCTGGGGCCTGTCCTGCTCAGTAGTGGCAGCTGTGGGAGGAGGCCCCCTTGGGGAATGGAGAAGGTGTGGCAAGGAGCCAGGGTGGCCTCTAGGACCTCAGGGGGCCTCTGTCCACAGCCAGAACACAGCTGGGCCTCTAGTCAGACAGTCCCCAGGACGGGTTCTGCCAGCATCCAGATGAGTGTGGGCCAGAAGGCTCCCTGCTCACCGCAGCCTTGCATGGTGTGTGAGAGCTGGAGCAGAGGGTCCGCTAAGCTGCCCCACTCTGACCACAGGACCTAGAAGACCCAGACCTACTGTTGGCTGAGTCCACGGGGGTTTTACTCCCACCGCTGCCCTCTGCCACCACCTCCCCTCTCGTGCAGCACCGCTGTCTGCCTGCCCAGCTCCTGTGTTCCTGCACTGCTCAGTGTCCCCCACCACGTATTCCTGAGTGCACCTCACTTTCTGAAATGCTGGCCTCACCCTCCCCACCACTTACTCTCCACTTGCTCGCTCATTGGCCACAGAGCCTCTGACTCCATCCCCTGGGGGCCAGTTTCCCTCTTCTATAATGAAGGACCACACACATGGGCTGGCCACAGCGCATGCTGATGGACTAGCAGTTCTGTCGGTGGGGACACAGCGGCAGCACTGGGTGTGAGAGGTGCATCTTTGCCCAGGACCTTGGGAGAGACACTGGCTCCGCGTCCAGCCTCATCCTTCAGCAATAACAGCCGAACCCCTCACACTTCCTCAGGTCTTCCTTTTGCCTCCTTAAGCTTGTGTGAGGACTCCCGTGATCACAGAGGCCCAGGGATTCAGGGCACTCTCCCACCTCAGTCATCTGAAGTGCCATTGCAATTCCACCCGTTTTGCTTTGGGTGTTGCCTTGTAACACCTGGGGACAAGATGCAAATTTCACAGCCGGTTTTCCTGCCTTCACGCATTGTGAGAGCTGTAAGTTCACACAATGGTCTGAGGCCTCCCTGAAGCCTACGGTTCACCCTCCAGGGGACATACAACCTCAGGAGACCCCGAAATGCACAGAATGCTTACATCTAAGGGCTTCGATCCTTGATTCTCGTGGGCTGTCTGGCACTGGACACACCCATAAGATATATTTTAAGGGGGGACATTCAGTGGTTCACAAACCACATCATAAAAACGATGGCTGGGTCTGCTTTCTTGTGAAAACGTCTCCCAGTTTGGCCTTCACGGTTCACATCCTCTTATTCTCCTCTCACAACCTGAAGGGGTTGGAGGTGCAGCTGTGATGATGAGCTGAGCAGTGAGAACCCCTCAAAGCTGGTGCCAGGCCTGCAGGGCAGGGGGCAAGGGGGTAGCCACTGTGTCACAGCCCCCAGCAGCAGTTGTTTCAAGGGCTTTGCTGGGTGACTTCCCGGGTGCATCAATGGTCTCAATGGGAATCCCAAATTTCCCAATAAATCTCCAAACAAAATTAATTTTAATGGCTTTAAGTAGCCTTAATGGACTATTCCTATTAATATCTGCTCCTTTTGTGAGGTTGTTGAGGAAATACTTAGAGAGGAACAAACCAACAGGCCAATGAGGGAAACGATTGGTCCAAAATCTTTTGAAATTAATTGCTTGTGTGCTATCTACTCACATCTCCTTCTGTGTGCAGTGTGCACACTTCATCTGGAGCAGGGTGGGTGACCTGGAGGAAGCACAGGGAGAGAAGTAACAGCTGGCACTGTAGAGCAGTAACAGCACTAGACAGTGCTGCTGGTGATATTCTTTCTTCCTTGTGGAGTTGTCTAAGGAGGGGAAGCAGCTGCAGTGCACAAGGCCAAATTCCAGGAGGCTGGAAGAGCTATCAGGATCCTGCCGGTGGCACTGGTCTATTGGTGCCTGGGCTGTCCTCTAGAGATTGTACTTGCAGAACTACTAAGGAAGCCAGTCCCCAGTTCTGCCCACCTCTGCCACCGATTGATTGGACTCTGAGGGCCGGTAGGACAGGCCAAGAGGCCTGCCTTCCAGCTGCTCGCCAGTTCCCATGGCACTCACTTTGGTTCCATTGATCAGGGGATGGCTAACAGGGAACCAGAGCTGGTTCCCTGTTAGCCATCCCCTGATCATGGTAGCCTGCCGGCTGGGGAAAAGACCAAGCCATCTGCCTTCGCCCACTCACCAGTAGCTGCTGCCATGGATTCATTGGAGCCTGAGGGACCCAGTTCCCCTGTTAGTCATCCCCTGATCAATGGACCCTGAGGGCCAGGGGATGGACTGGTTGTCCGTTTGGTTGTGATGGACCCAGGGTTTTTATATATATACTAGAGGCCTGGTGCACAAAAATTTGTGCACTCGGGTGGGAGGGGGGGGGGCGTCCCTCAGCCTGACCTGTGCCTTTTTGCAGTCTGGGACCCTTTGGGGGATGTCCACCTGCTGGCTTAGGCCTACTCCTCAGGGAATCGGGCCTGAGCTGGCAGTCAGACATCCCTCTGGCAGCCCAGGAGCCCTCGGGGGATGTCCACTTGCCAGCAGGGAGCAGGCCTAAGCTGCAGTCGGACAGCCTTAGCGCTGCTGAGGAGGTGAGAGAGGCTCCAACCACCACCGCTGTGCTGGTAGCTGGCAGCCTGGCTTGTGGCTGAGCAGAGCTCCCCCTGTGGGAGCGCACTGACCACCAGGGGCAGCTCCTGCACTGAGCGTCTTCCCCCTGGTGGTCAGTGTGTGTCATAGTGACCAGTCATTCCCAGTCATTCTGCTGTTAGGGTCAATTTGCATATTACCCTTTTATTATATAGGATATTATATAGGATAGAGGCCTGGTGTACAGGTGGGGTCCAGCTGGTTTGCCTTGAAGAGTATCCCAGATCAGGTGGGGGTCCTGCTGGGGTTTCTGACCAGCCTGGGTGAGAGGCTGAGGTTCGTTTTCAGGCTGCCCACATCCCTTTCAAGGTCAGGGGTCCTGCTGGGGTGCCTGGCCAGCCTGGGTGAGGGGTTGTTGACCGTTTTCAGGCTGGCCATGCCCCCCAGTGACCCAATTAAAACTTTGTAGCCTTGAGCAGAGCCCAGGTCGGGTTGGAAGCCTGGGTTGCAGATACCACGGCCAGCTGGAAGCAGGTATCTGGGATTTATTTATCTTCTATAATTGAAACTTTGTAGCCTTGAGCAGAGCCCAGGGCCGGCCTGGGCAGGTGGAAAGCTTGGCTTCCTCCATCGCCGGGGCAACCCAAGCCTCCTGCTTGCTCCAGCTCTGTGGCTGCCACCATCTTAGTTAGGTTAATTTGCATAGTCACTCCTGATTGGCTGGTGGGCATGGCTTGTGGGTGTAGTGGAATGATGGAGTGATAGTTAATTTGCATGTTTCTCTTTTATTAGTGTAGATTAGGATTTATACAATATTTTGCTATCGAGTAGATAGTGTCATCACTCATTTTCTTCTTTTTGAAAATGTCCTTGTCAGTTCCTGCCCATTTTCTTTTCCAAATGAATTTCAGTCAAGTTTCTTTTCGTATCCTTTTGGAATTTTATGTGAATTACATTAAATTTATAGATTAATTTGATAGTAGTTACATCTTTAAAATTCAAAACCTTCCAATCCAATGGCATTCTCCCCCACTTGTTTATATGCTACTAGGGGCCCAGTGCACAAAAATTTGTGCACTTGGGGGGGGATCCCTGAGCCCGGCCTATGCCCTCTTGCAGTCTGGGACCCCTCAGGGGATGTCCACCTGCTGGCATGCCTGGCCAGCCTGGGTGAGGAGCTGATGGCTGGGATTTATTTAACTTCTAAAGTTGATACTTTGTTGCTTTAACCAGAGCCCAGGTCACCTTGAGCCCAAGGCGGGAAGCAGGTAACTGAGGTTTGTTTATCTTCTATAACTGAAACTTTGTTGCTGTGAGTGGAGGCCACAGCTGGCCTAAGCAGACAGGAACTTTAGCTTCCTCCATCACTGGGGCAAGCCTCCTGCTTATTCCAGTTCAGGCTGCCCACAGCTCCCATTGACCCAATGTCCCAGTTGATTCGCATGGATTTTCTAAATATATGATCTTATTTTCAGCAATTAATGACAGTTTGTTCCACACTTTCCAATATTAGCAATTCCTAATTATCTTTCAGTTCTCTTTCTTCTTCTTCAAATCACATTAGCTAGGTCTTTCAGAATAATATTAAATAGTAGAGGTGAAAGATCCCTGATTTTTCCTGACTTTAAGGAGAATGTAACTAATATTTCATCATTAAATATCATATATGCTATATATTTCCACTAGAAACTCTTTTAGAAAATTAAGGAAATTTCCTTCTCTCCTTAGTCTAAAAGCTTTTTTCTTTTTTTAGATGTTTATTTACAATGAAAGGGAATTCTTTATTGATTAGCTATTACCTATGTGTCCTTATCGCCCCGTTACTCCCCCCCCCCACGCCCCAATCCCTGGTCATGCTCTCACCCCCCTGGTGTCTGTGTCCATTGATTAGGCTTATATGCATGCATACAAGTCCTTTTATTGATCTCTCCCCCTTAGCCCCACTCTCCCCCACCTTCCCTCTGAGGTTTGATGATCTGATTGATGCTTCTCTGTCTCTGGATCTGTTTTTGTTTATCAGTTTATGTTGTTCATTATACTTCACAAATGAGTGATATTTATCTTTCTCTGACTGACTTATTTCACTTAGCATAATGTTCTCCAGGTCCATCCATGCTGTTTCAAATGGTAGGAGTTCCTTCCTTTGTACAGCAGCAATAAATACTGAATTTTATCTAAAGTTTCTTATAGCATCTATTGCAATTATGTTTTTTTCTATTTTAATGTGATAATATTGTGAATTACATTTATAGAGATTGTGATGTCAAACTATTTTTGCCTTCCTAGAGTAAAAAGTAAAAAATGCTTTCTTATTTTAATACACTGCTGTATTCAATTTGTTGATATTTCACTTGGGATTCTTATCCATGTTCATAAGTGAGATTACCCTCTATGTCATCATTACTCGAGTAACTTCTTCATATAAAATTATCTCTTTAAATAAGTCTCTGGCCCAAGTTGTTCTTTGAGCAAACCTTGAGAAATGTGTTTTTTGAACTCAGAGCTGAAATATCTGAATCATATTCTTTTCACCCAAGAGATCCCCATGACATCAGAAAAGGTAACAGTTATTTTGAACTAAAAGGATCCCAGTAAGTAATGTTCAGTTTTTCCTTCCATACTCTACCAATAGTCAACCTCCTCAGGAAAAAAAAAGTTGCATCTGGTTCCCTACTATTGAGGTAACATTCCAAATGTTAAAGACTTCAGTTCCACTTCCACACTGGTTTATCTTGACCCATCCCAGCCATACAGCATTAATAATAAAAATTTCATTTATTTATGTATTTATTTATTTTAATCCTCACTTAAGGATATGTTTTTATTGATTTTTAGAGAAAGACAAGAAGAGAAATACCAATTGGTTGTCTCTGGTGGGGGATTGAACTCAAAATCTAGGTATGTGCCCCAACCCAAAATCTAACCTACAACCCTTTGGTGTATGGGACAATGCTCCAACCAACTGAGCCACCCCGTCAGGGCAATAACAATAATTTCACATGCTGACTGCATAGCAGGCACACCTTTTAGTTCTTAAATCAACTCAATGAAAACCCTCAATTTTCCATATAAGAAAATTTAGGGACAAAGAGATTAAATAACTTTCTGCTAATTACAAAACAATAGGTAGCAAAACCAGATTTCTAATTCAGATCAATCTGATTAAATAAGTAAGTACATAAATAAATAAATACCACTATACTGCCTTCCAAAAACACAATAAAATTCATCCTGACCAAGAAAGATGCACAGCATAATTTACTTCCAGTTTATTTGCAGTTTCTTCTCTGGATGCAGCCAAATTCAACTATTTTTGTTTGGGAATGGGAACACTGTAGATTGAGGTAAACTTTGAGTGGTAAAAATGTTACTTTGAGAAGATCACTGACTGACTAGCTGTGAGAACTTGAGTAAATTATTTAAATTCCCTAAAAAGCAGTTTCTGAATCTGTGAAATAACAAAAATAGTAGTGCCTACTTCATGAGGGTTTTGTTAGCATTAAATAAGCCTGTACATATAGAGCCATTACCAAAGCCTTTGGCTCTTATGTGTTCAAAAATGTTCACAATTGCTAGGATTACACAAAATATCAGAGAGATATTCTACTCCCACAGAATATCCAGTTTCATAATCTCTGTCTACAGCCTCCAGTTCATACTCTAACTCTAAAAAATACTCTAAAATTCCAAATCTAGTTATGCTTATATATAAGTGCCAGTCATGGCAAACTAAAAAATAAAAACCAAAAAAATCAAGTCAAATCTTGAAAAAAGTTTGCTGGATTTGAGGGACTTTTATTTTAAAATTTAGGAAAACCTTAGCAAAGTTTTTAATTTCAGTAAAAAAGAAATCCCATAAGCATCAACACAGAAAAATGGGTAAATTTCAAAGGAAGAAACTGCAAACTTAAATCCATGAGAATCAACTGGCAACATTAAATGTAAATATCAACCCACTTTGCTTGACAGTCTCCATTTGCCTCCCAAGATCCATGTCCCTTCTCATCAGTGACCTGGGAAGATAACCTATACAAATTGCATCACCTGAGCTTCCTTGATTTCTAATTTCCAGATAGTTTTGGAAAATGGGAGGAAATGGTAAGAAGGTGAGAGGAGAGTAAGACCAGGCTGTAGCTTGGGTGATGTTTGTGTTTTTGTACCTATGATGATAGCACCAACCTGGCAGCTCTTCTTTCATAGTTATATGTGTCAATTGGTTCTAGTAACCACTATTTCTCTTGTGCTTTCAGGCCTACCAGAAGTAACAGCTTATTACTGTTGCTACAGTTGGGTGTCTCACTATCTTTTGTGGGTTTCTTAACCCTGACCATAATTCTGAAAATAATCTCATCATTAAATTATCCCTAGTTAATCCATTACGTCTCATTCCTGCTGTGATCCTGATTATTATACTCATGACAGGATCATGGGCGATGGGGGCAGAAGAAGCTTCAGATTATTTTCCAATGAGAAAAATGAAACTGTGAAAGAGAGGCTTCCTGGAACAGTCTATGTTTCTAGAGAAATGAAACAATTATCAGAGATGAGGTACAGGAGCAGGAAGGGAACAGATAAGAAATGCCCCAGCTTTATCATCCTCCTGCCCTCCAATCTCCTGCTAATACTTCCCACTGGAAAAACAAAAACAAAAATAAAATGAAAAATAGCCAAGAAGAAAGCCTGAGAAAGGCGGTTCACAGGGGCTCAGTCTTTCAAGGCCCAGAGCAGAGTGAATAATTGAATGCTAAAAGACAGTGGAACCATAGAGATGAAGTATTAAGGGGAAAAGTTTGTAACACAAAAATTCTATAATTAAGAAATAGTAAAAATTGCCTTTTATATGTGAAAGCAAAAAAATTCTCAGATATGCAAGAGCTCAGGGAATATGTCACTCATGGATTTTTCTTGAAAGAAACTAGGACATTCCAATTGGCTAAGAGATGAATTAAAAATATGAGTACAAGAGTGAAGTAGTTGTGGTTTAAAAGGAATAATATTTAGTCTCCTTTTAAAAAGACTGTATCCTAAGGAGAAAATACTGAAATGCAAATAAATACTTGTGCTCAAATGTTTGGCAGAGACTGCTGTTTTCCAAAATCTCTTTTCTTTTTCCTCCATAATAATAGATGTAGCATGCACATGATTGCCTACCTATGGTATATTTTCAAGCTTCACTTTCTTGTGTGTAGCTGTATGACTCAGAAACACAAGCAAAAGTGTGTGCTACTTCTGGGCCAGAGCTCTTAAGAAGTAGGTACACCTTTACCTTGCTCTATTTCCTTTTCCTGTGAGTCTGAGCATGGATGTTCAAGTGATACAGTTGTAGGCAGGGCTGACAGGATTAAAAAGACAGAATAAGTCTGTATTTCTGAACAATTGCATTAAGTAGAAGCATGACATGATTTGGAATTCATTCCATTATTTAAAAATTTCTCTCTGATTTGAGCCATTACATGTTACGTTGTCCATTTGTTACAGCAATTGACAATATATTAACTGATACGATGCTCATTGCAGCATCATTGATATTAAGAAATATCAAAACAATCTAACAAAATGGAACTTCCAATCAATGGAAAATGATGCAATCATAATAAAGTACTTTTTTAATAGCTCATAGCGCATAGGGAAATGCTTGTTGCATAATGTTTATAAAACAAAGCAGGACATGTGTATATAATATCAATTATGCAAAGAAAAATGCATTGATTGTAAAAAGACTAGACAGAAAGAGGCCAATATGATTTTTGTAGTTGCCTTTTGATAATGAAATCATAGGTGCTCTTGAGAGAGACAGAAAGTTACCTATAAGGGATCTCCCATTAGACTACCAACTGATTTTTCAGCAGAAACAGATCAGGCAAGAAGGGAATGGAGTGAAGTATACAAAGTAATGCAAAGCAAGAGACTGAATCCAAGAATACTCTATCCAGCAAAGCTATCATTCAAAATTTAACATGAAACCAGGAGCTTCACAGACAAAAAAAGCTAAAGGAGTTTATTACTACCAAGCTAGCAATGCAAGAAATGCTAAAGGGACTGTTGTATAAGAACACATAGAAAGGGAAGAAGGACCACAGGCATAAATAGTAAAAATGACAACAAACAAGTACCTATCAATAATAACTTTAAATGAAAATAGATTAAATGCTTCAATTAAAAGGCACAGGGTAACTGAATGGATAAGAAAACATGACCCATATATATGCTGTCTACAAAATACCCATCTCAGAACAAAGGACTTACACACACTGAAAATGAAGGGATGGAAAAAATTTTTTCAGGCAAATGAAAAATTAAAAAAAATCAATACTTATATCTGACATAAATGACCTCAAAGTGAAGGTTATAATAAGAGATAAGGAAGACCACTTTAAATATTAAATGAATAGATTCAACAAGAGGGTATAACTCCGGTAAACATATATGCACCTAATACAGGATCACCCAAATACATAAAAAACTTCTGGAGGATATCAAGGGAGAGATTGACAGCAAAACAATTGTAATAGGGCACTTTAATACCCCACTGACACAACTGGATAAATATTCTAGGCAAAATATCAATAAAAAAACAGCAAGCCTAAATGATACTCTAGAACAGATGGAATTAATTGATATCTTCAGAACATTATACCCGAAAGCTACAAAATATTCTTCTCAAGTGCACATCTGACATTTTCAAAGATAGACCACATGTTGGGACACAAACTAAGTCTCTACAAATTAAAGAATATTGAAATCAAATCAAGCATCTTCTCACATCACAGTGGATGAAATTAGAAATCAGCTACAATAAAAACTTTCAAAACCATTCAAATATATGGAGACTAAATAGCATGCTATTAAACAATGAATGGGTTACCAAAGAGATTAAAGAAGAAATACAAAGCATACTGGAAACAAATGAAAATGAACACACAACAATCCAAAACATGAGATAGAGTGAAAGCAGTCCTGAGATGGAAGTTCATAGAACTTTTTTGAGGAAGTTCATACAGGCCTTCCTTAAAAAAAACAAAACAAGAAAAACTGGTAATAAGTTAGCTAACACTACAACTTAGAGAATTAGAAAGAGAACAACAAGAAAACCCAGAACAAGTAGAAGGAAGGAAGTAATAAAGATCCAAGCAGAAATAAATGACATAGAGACCAAAAAAAAAAAAAATCATACATAAGATCAATAAAACCAAATGCTGCTTCTTCAAAATGATAAATAAGATTGGTGAACCTATAGCCAGGCTCACCAGGAAACAAAAAGAAAGGAGATAAATAAACAAAATCAGAAATGAAAGAGGTGAAGTAACAACCAACCCTACAGAAATACAAAGGATTGTAAATAAATACTACAAAAAACTCTATTCTAACAGACTGGACAACGTGTATGAAATGGATATATTCCTAGAAAAATACAATCTTCCAAAACTCAATCAGAAGGAATCAGAAAACCTGAATAGGACAATAACTACTGATAAATTGAAGCAGTAATTAAAAAAACATAAACAAAACAAACAAAAACAAAAAACCTCCCAGCAAACAAAAACCCTGGTCGAGGTGGATTCACAGGGGACATTTACCAAACATTCAAACAAGAACTAACACCTACCCTCCTCAAACAGTTCCAAAAAATTCAAGAGGAAGGAACACTTCCAAGCTATTTCTATACAGACACCATCATACTAATTCCAAAACCAGATAAAGACACAACTAGAAAGAGAACTACAGACCCCTGTTCCTGATGAACATGGAAGCTAAAATCCTCAAGAGAATTTTAGCACACCAGATCAAGCAATACATTAAAAATATTGTATGTCATGACCAAGTGGGAATTATTCTGGGGATGCAAAGCTGGTACAATATTTGCAAATCAATAAATGTGATACAGCACATAAACAGATTGCAAGTCAAAAGTCAGATGATCCTATCAATCAATGCAGCAAAAGCATTTGACAAAATCCAACACACTTTTTAAATAAACACTCTCAGCAAAGTGGGAATAGATGGAACATACCTCAACATAATAAAGGCCATATATGACAAACCTACAGCCAATATCATATTCAATGGGCAAAAACTAAAACCATTTCCCCTAAGAATAGGTGCAAGACTGGGATACCCTCTTACACTCTTGTTCAGCATAGTTTGGAAATCCTGGCTATAGTGATCAGAGACGAAGAAATAAAAGGCATCCAAATTGGAAAGGAGGAAGTCCAAATCTCATTATTCGAAGATGATATGATACTGTACATAGAAAACCCTAAAGACTCCATCAAAGTCCACTAGATTTATTAAATGAATTCTGAAATGTAGCAGGATACAAAATTAACCCCCCCCAAATACATCCCAATCCCATTTATCATTGCAACAAAAAATTAAGATACTTAGGAATAAACTTAACCAAAGAGGTAAAGGATCTGTACTTGAAAAAGTATAGGACATTGAAAAAAGAGATAGAGAAAGATATAAACAAGTGGAAGAATATACCATGTGCATGGATTGGAAGAATCAACATCCTATATAATAAAAGGCCATTGGTCAAAACAAACTAAACAAATGGTCACCAAGAAGTGCATGGAGCACCTCTTGGTCCCTTTCTGGCAGCCCACAGGCTCCTATCACAGCAAAGCTGGTGGGCCAGCGGACAGGTGGGGTGACAGGTGGGCAGGCATGGTGAGGTGGGCACGACAAGATTGTTACATCTTGGGCCCGGAGAAAGGTCTGGAGAGAGAGAGACGAGGCCTGTTCAGCAGCCACTGCAACTGCTGTGGATCAGGCCCAGAGCAAGGCCCGGAGAGAGAGCCAAGGCCTAATCAGCAGCTGCCACTGCATATCAGGCCCAGAGACAGAGGCAGAGTCTGATCCGCAGTTGCTGTGGAGGCTGTGGATCAGGTCCAAAAATAGGCCTGGGGAGAGAGAGACAGCTGTCAGTGGGGCTGTTCTGGATTTCCCAGAGGAGCCAATGACTGCCTAGGAGGCAGAGCTTTTGACACTTATTGGCATAGAAACCGACCAATCAAACCAGATCTGGGTGAACTGTGAGGAGCCAATGGCTGCCTAAGAGATGAAGCTTTTGACACTGACTAGCATAAAAACTGACCAATCAAAACTTAATCTAGGTTAACTGCGAAGGCAGAACCTAAGGTGGGGGCTGAGGAAGGGTTTTAAGGGCAAGAGCTGTTTGGTGTAGGTGTAAGAAAGCAGTTCAATTTTTTAATAACTGGTTTGGCAGAATAGTGCATCTGTCTGGGATTAGTCCAGATATAGGAGTTATGTATTTTTGTCTGCCAAAAATATCTCCTCCTGCTGAAAAAGGCTTCCTCCTGCCCCATTTGAGCAATCCTATCCTATATAATATATCTATACTAATAAATGGGTAATATGTTAATTAGATTGTGTCAGCCAGCCATCTTCCAGACAAAGCCATAGTGGTGGGGGCCAAGGCAGAGGCAGTTAGGGGCAAGATCAGGCTGGCATGGGGTTAGGGGCCATAAGGCTGGCAAGAAGGGCAGTTGAGGGTGACCAGGCCTGCAGGGGAGGGCTGTTGGGGGCAATCAGGCCAGCAGGGAGGGCGGTTGGAGGCATTAGGCAGGCAGGCAGATGAGTAGTTAGGAGACAGTGGTCCTGGATTGCAAGAGGGATGTCTGACTGCCGGTTTAGGCCTGATCCCACATGTCTGGCCTGCACCCTCTTCAATCTTGGACCTCTCAGGGGATGTGGGACATCCCTCTTGCAATCCAGGACCACTGGCTCTTAACCAAACATCTGCCTGCCTGCCTGCCTAATGCCCCCAACTGCCCTCCATTGCCAGCCTGGTCACCCCCAACTGCCCTCCCCTGCTGGCCTGGTTGCTCCCAATGGCCCTCTCCTGCAGGCCTGGTCACCCCCAACTGCCCTCCTCTACCAGCCTGATCTCCCTTAACCCCCTGACAACCTGATCTCACCCCTAACTGCCTCTGACTTGGCCCCCATCACCATGGCTTTGTCTGGAAGGAAGTCGGACGTCTAGAAGATGGTCAGTTAACCTGGTCTAGTTAGCACATTACTCTTTTATTAGTATAGATAGATTATATAGGATAGGATTACTTAAATGGGGCAGGAGGAAGCCTTTTTCAGCAGAAGGAAATACTTTTGGCAAACAAAAATACATAACTCCTATATCTGGACTGATCCCAGCCATATGCACTATTCTGCCAAAACAGTCATTAAAAAATTGAACCACTTTCTTACACCTTACACCAAATAGCTCTTGCCCTTAAAACCCCTCCTCAGCCCCCACCTTAGGTTCTATCTTTGCAGTTACCCAGACTAGATTCTGATTGGTTGGTTTCTATGCCAGTCAGTGTCAAAAGTTATGCCTCCTAGGCAGCCATTGGCTCCTCTGGGAAATCCAGAAGGACGCTGCTGATGGCTGTCTCTCTCTCAGGGCTTGTCTCTGGGCCTTATCCACTCTCTGCACCCACCTGCCAGCCACCCCACCTGCCCACCCGTCTCCAGTCTTGCTGTGATAGGAGCCTGTGGATTGAGAGGTGCTCCATGCACTTCCTGGTGACAGTTCATTTGGTCATTTTGGTCATTACAGCCATTGGCCTTTTAGTATATAGGATAAGTTTAAATTTAACAATCATTTCACCATATACATATATATCAAATCATAATGCTGTATATCTTAAATATGTCATCTTTATTAAAAATAAATTTTTAAAAATAAATATTTAAAATGTATATGCATTTGGATATAGACTAGAAAGGGAAATGCAAAAGTGAAAACAGTGGTTGTGTTAGAGGGCTGGTGAATGATTTATTTGTTTGTTTTAAAATTTTTCATTCAGTGAAATCATATTATTGTTTTATCCCAATAAAAATGTGACATATAATTTTAACCTAGTTTCTTATCTCAAAATATCTATACCTCCTAGTGTTTATTATACTGATCATTGTGAATTCAGCCTCAGCTGTGTGTAAGATTTTTCTGGATCAGCTACCTTATAGGCTACAATTTAGAATATTTTGAGTTCATTCCTCAACTCAATTTATCCTTGAATATATCATTCCACATATTAAAGGAAAGGTTACTCAAAGGACAGGAAGAAGCATTGCTGGTGATGAGTGTGTATTTAACCTAATATTCTTCAGGCTAATTACCTTCATCTCCTTTTCTTGTTGCTGCTATAGTTCAGTTAATGGTTCAAGGCTGATAACAAGATAATAAAAGAGAAGATCATGCAGGATTGTCAAGTGTCTTCTGTGAGCTGGTATTCATACATCCTCCCACATTGATAGCCACTTAAAACCCCATAGACTGACAGTATTTTAGTCATAAAGGAATACATAAGTCTCACTCCTTTAAGCATATGTCCCTCCACCCAAACACTCCATACACTGTAATAATACTGCAAACACACACTAACTTTCCTTGCACTTATTTGAACCAGCCATTTGTTATTCCTCTACCTCCATTTATTGGTTCATCCCAGACCAACTGAAATGAAAATAAAGAAACTTTTTGTGTAAAACAAGCTAGAAATATAATAATAATAGTGACTTTTGTGTCTACTTGAACAAAAAAGAGAAACTTCAGACATCTGTCTTGCTTGAATTTCATTGTATAACTGCTGTTCTGCTGTAGAGAAAGGCAACTTGCCCAGGTACAGGAGTACATCCTCTCAGCTGAGGCTGAAGAGGAGCTTTAACGGATGGTACCCCAAGAGATCCAGCATGTACTAGACCCAGGTGCTAAAGGTCTTTGTCCTTTGCTGTATCCTTTCCCCCTTCAAAGAAAGGCAATGGTGTCTCAAGTAGAAAGTGTTTTGTGTACAACCCTAGTAATGTCCCCACTCTGCTCAACAGAATTTACCCCAAAGATTATTCTTAGGATAATCTATGGAGTATTTTATATAATCCAATAATTTGGAAAAAGGAACATCTTATCAAAGCAGACTGATCAGAAATTTTCATTTTTGAAATAATAAAACTGTCATAGGTTTCATGAAACTTGCAGGAAATGTCAAAAGAATCACTAAGTCAGAAATGTTATAAACTGCATACAAAATACCTGCAGCCATTTTAGTACTTCTCAAAGGCACATGCTGACATGTCAAATACCTGATAGCATTAATTGTTTCAAAAAGAATCTTACCAATGCCTTGAGATGAATTTTCCTAAAATTCCTACTTGAAAAGGCTAGTTGTCCTTAGCAAAATTGTAAAGTTAGTAATTTGGCTTTCAGATTTCCAATCTTTCTTTTCTTGCCCTCCCAGTGCCCACCAATCCAACTTTAAAACAGACTGTACTATTGTACTCTAGCCATCCTCTCTGCTAAGAGTATTCACTCTCAAAAAGGATCTAACACCTCTGTGTAGTGTGGCAATAGCCTGTTAGGAAGAATGGGAGAGTCAACGGAGGATTATAGAATAAATGCTCTGTCAACTTCTGAAATAATTTTAGTCATCTTCTAATAGATCAGAGAAGTGATATATTTTTAGGAATATGACTCCTGATATCTTATTTATTGGACTTCTACTAGTAGTTGTCTGTCTAGAGCAAGTTTTGAGTCTCATGTTAATTCTATAGGCACAAAGTTCCCAGTGCCCAGAAAAATTGTTCCTACAGTATAATCCCACTTCCTTTTGAGTAAGGCTCAGATCTACTGATGGAGTTCTGGAAAATTATGGTTGATTATTTCTTGTGTTCATCAGTCTCAAACTGTACATTGGCTAATCCATTGGTTATGAGTTGGGTCTAACTTTGGCCAATAAACTATACATATTGTAAAGAATCTAACTCTAAACTTAAATCCCAGGCACAGACCCATAAAAGTTGATTGTGTGGCATTAAAAAGATATTCTCTTTTATATATGGAATCTCATGAACAAAATATACTAAGAAACAAAGTAGAAACAGACTCAGAGAACATACTGACAGCTGTCAGAAGGAAGGTAGGAAGGATCAGGCTGGGTGAAAAAGGTGAAGGGATTAAGAAAAAAACACACAAAAAGACCTCATGACAGACAACACTATAGTGATTAGCACAGGGAAAGGGGGTTGAGGGAAGGTAGGAGAGGGTAAAACAGGGATAAATGATGTTAGGGGGAGACTTGGCTTGGGATGGTGAACACAAAATACAATATACAGATTATGTATTATAGAATTGCACCCCTGAAACCTATATACTCTTATTAACCAATGTCACCTCAATAAGCTCAATTAAAAATATTCTCTCTGGAAAATCAAAAGAATGTAAAGTCTTCACTGACAGGTTTGGACTTGGTAGAAGTGAATAGTAGACCTTGAGACAGGTTTCACTGTCATCACAAATTTCCAGTTTTTGTAAACTACTTCATACAGTGAGTATGAAGTAGTTTACAAAAAAAAAAAAAGATTATTCCATCCTCTACTCCCAAATAGGAAAGAAATTTCTCATGGTCACTTTTCTCTTCCAGGACTGCAAGGTCTCCCAAGAACACCACACCCTTGCACTATCCAGACAATAAGAGTTAAATTGAGATTCCCTTAAGGTCCCATGAGATTCTGATCCTGCCAAGTTTTTCCAGTGGAAAGTTTCAGATATTTCTATTTCTGATCTAATGGCAAGGCCCCTCTGCCTTTCTTTCTGTTCTCTTCATGCACTCATTTCCTTTATTATGAATAAAATAAAAACATAGAGGTTGCCTCCTTGTCTATCTCTAGATCCATAGAAAAAAACAGTGGTGGAGAGTGAGTGTTTTACTTGTCCTTACTCATATGGACCTTCATCCTCTCACAGGCCATTTTTTCTCTGCCTCATTTATGTTCTTAGATGGTACTTTTGCCCCATATCCCTCTCTCCATTCCAATTTCCATTTCTCTAATTGGCTTGTAGATCTCTCCCTCCCCAGCCTATTTAACTTCTCACCAGCCTGCAGATGAATTCTACTATTTGAGGATCACATACTCTCCTATAACTCATTTCTTTTCTTTAGTGTTTTTAACACCAATGATAACTTTTCTTCTATCTTTTCTTCATGCTCTGGATAGAAGAAAAGGGTTAAAGAAGCACAAAGAGCCGCACTGGCATGACACATGGTTGAGTGTTGACCTATGAATGAGGAGATCACAGTTTGATTCCCAGCGAAGACACATGCCTGGGTTGTGGGCTCAATCCCAAGGGGGTGTGTGCAATGAGGATTCTCTCTCATCATTGATGTTTATCTCTCTCTTTCCCTCTTCCTTCCTCTCCAAATTCAATGAAATCTTTTTTTTAAAGAAGCAAAAGGAAAATTAGTCAAAATAACCACCAAAAAGTTTTGGGGTAGATATTTAGCCTGAACTATTTCTACAAGAAGAAAAGCTTTTGTAGGAGAAGCCAAGGGCCTTGACCTCTTATGACCCTTAAGAGCTCTAAATCCATGTGGAATGGCAAATGAAAGTGAGGAATTCAGTTCACTGAAAAACTCATCTCAGTGAATGCTCTCCTTTCAAGCAATGCCTTGACTGAGATCTCCAGGGGAAGGGAATGTTGGCATGTTTTGAGAAAGTTAGTGCAAAGTAGTGATAAGCATTTGTCAATTCCCTACTGTGCTCTTGCCACCTGCTCTCCTGAGCTTGAGGGAAAAACTGTGGGTTTATGACATCCTATCCAGGGCAATGCTTTTCCTCAACTGAGAGCAAGGAAAAGCTTCCTCTCCAAGTGCTTTGTTCTATTGGGGCTGAGGTGTTGCCATTGCTCACCCTCCCCAGGCAGCACTGTTCAAGAGGATTCCAACTGTAAATGAGTTTCCTTTTGATGTATTCAGATGTGTTCAGACACAGTGGCAGAAACAAATCACATCTTATCTAAGTGTCACTGTGCCCTAAATAAGGAATCTAGACTAAAACTTGCATAGGGGCTCATTAGGGGCACTAATCATGTGACCTGTCCTTACTCTAAACTGCCTAGCAGAAATCATTATCCTTGCTGGAGGGAGATTTAGCCTTCAGATACTGTCCCCTGATTACTCATGTGTAGAAACAGTAGGAAGGAAGTGTTGTATATCAGAATTCCCAAATGACATAGCTCTTGAGTTTGCCATTCAGAAACAGCCAGGAATTTTATCATCTTTTCCACTATGAATGAACCAAACAAGCAAGTAAAAGCAGAGGGACTAGGAGAGAACCTCTTATGTAATTCCTCTGATGACATAGGAAAATATCTCTAGAAGAAATACAACAAAAACTCAAGGTACCTAGACATTGGCACCTTGAAATAAGACAGCAGGATAGAAGTCCAAATATAAATTGCTACTTGGAATACATCTCCTAGGAAATGAAGTGATCTGATTGCACATACCAAGTGGCAGATGAAATTCATGGCCAAGAAGGTCAATTACAGTAGTAAAGGATAATACCAAGGTTGACAAAAGGATATAGTGACTGGAAAGGAGAATCTTTCAGAAAATGGTAAACATTAATAATGAAGGAAATGCTCTTGTCAGAACACTATTGACTTCCATATTGATGAATCCAATGGAAACCTCTCTGTGCTCTTCTTATGCTCAAAAATATTTAACGCGGTTAAATAGTTCCTCCTTACTGACAATATTTACTCTCTTGGCTTCCATGACATCACATTCTCCTAGTTACTCCTTATCAGTCTCCTTTGCTGAGTCCTCCTTCTCCCTTGTAAATATGATAGAGACCCAAGTCTGATCTCTTTTTTTCTTCTCTTAAGAGGCAATAATAGCATAGTAGTTAAAGAGAATGGACTTGGAAGCCAACTTCCTGGTTTTTAACCCTATCTGCTACCTAGCGTTAAATTGGACAATTTGTATAATCTGTCAGTCCCAAAGATTCTTCATCTATAAAGTGAGGATACTAATAACACCAACTTCATGGTGTTGTTGTAAAGATTAAATAATTAAATATATATAAAGCACTTAGAGCAGTACTAACATATAATAAACACTATTATATGTTTTTTAAATTATTATCACCATCACCATTACTATTTTTTTCCTCTCTAAACTCTTCCTTTGGTAATCTTCTGCATTCTCATAATCCTAAATACAACCTATATGCAAATGACTCCTAATTAATATCCACCATAGTGGCCTCTCCCATGGCATCCAAATACATAAATCTGCCTATTTGATATCTCTGGTATCTAATAGGCATTACAAATTTATCATGTGTCTTAGTCAGTTCAGGATGCTATAACAGCATATCATAGACTGAGTGGCTTACACAATAGACAGTTATTTCTCACAGTTCTAGAGCAATCCAGTCTGGGAAGTCCAAGGTTGAAGATCTAGCAGATCAGATTTCTGGCAAGAGCCTTCTTCCTAGCTTGCAGATGGCTATCTTCTCTCTGTGTTCTCACATGGCAAAGAAAGAGCTCTAGTCTCTTTTCTTCTTGGGTCTCAGCCTCATGACTTCAGCTAAACTTAATTACTCCCAATACTGGGGGTTAGTACTTCAAAATATGAATTTGAGAGGCTAAAAATATTCAGTCTACAGCAACATCTTTTAAATACAACTCTTAATGAGGACACACAATTTTGTTTTTCCTCTCAAGCCTGCTCCTTTCCCAGACATCCTTATTTCAGTAAACATACCACCATCCACCAAGTTGTTCAAACCCAAAGCTAGAAATCATTCTTGGTTCCTCCATTTTCCAATATCCAATCCATTAGCTAGCTATGATGGTTCTACCACTGAAAGATATCTCAAACATGACCATTTCTCTCCATTTCCACTAGTGCCACCCTAGTCCTAACTACTGCAACATCTCAACTACACTAACTTCAATAGGCTGCTAATTGGCTTTCCATTTTTGACTCCTTAAAATCCACAAACCATAAAATAGACAACTGTGTTGTTAAAAATATAAATCTCACTATACCACTTCTTCACTAACAACCTAGCTGCAGCTTCCTATTGCATTTACATTAATTCAAAATCCTTAACAGGAACTGGAAGACCCTTAATGATCTGCTGAGAATTCTGCTGAGAACTTTTTCTTTTCCTTTTTTTAAAGTATTTTTTAAAATTTAAATTCTTTATTATTTAAAGTATTACATATGTCTCCCTTTTCCCCATTGAACTCTCCCCAGCCACTCCCACACTCCAGCACATGCCCTCCCCCCCTACTGTCTGTGTCCATGGGTAATGCTAATATGCATGCATGCAAGTCATTTGGTTGATCTCTTAACCACCCCCATCCTCCCCAGCCTTCCCTCTGAGGTTTGACAGTCTAATTGATGCTTCTGTGTCTCTGGATATATTTTGTTCATCAGTTTATGTTGTTCATTGTATTTCATAAATGAGTGAGATCATGTGATATTTATCTTTCTCTGACTGGTTTATTTTGCTTAGCATAATGTTCTCCAGGTTCAACCATGTTGTTGCAAATGGTAAGAGTTCTTTCTTTTTACAGCAGCATAGAATTCCATTCCGTAGATGTACCACAGCTGTAATCTACTCATCTGCTAATGGGCACTTAGACTGTTTTCAAATCAGCTATTGTAAACTGTGCTGTTATGAACATAGGGTTGCTTATATCCTTTCTGATTGGTGTTTCTGATTTCTTAGGATATATTCCTAGAAATGGGATTACTGGGTCAAATGGGAGTTTCATTTTTAACTTTTTGAGAAAACTCCACACTACTTTCCACAGTGGCTGCACCAGTCTGCATTCCCACCAGCAGTGCACAAGGGTTCCTTTTTCTCCACATCCTCACCAGCACTTGTCTTTTGTTGATTTGTTGATGATAGCTATTCTTAGAGGTGTGAGATTGTATCTCATTGTCATTTTCATTTGCATCTCTCAGATGATTAGTGACTTTGAGCATGTTTTCATGTCTCTTGGCCTTCTGTATGTCCACTTTTGAAAAGTTTGCCCATTTTTGATTGGATTGTTTATCTTCATTTTGTTAAGTTATATGAGTTCCCTTTAAATTTTGAAGGTTAAACACTTGTAGGATGTAACATTGGCAAATATATTCTCCCATGCAGTGGTCTCTCTTGTTGCTTTGTTGAAGGTTTCTTTTGCTGTGCAGAAGCTTTTTATTTTGATGTAGTCCCATTTGTTTATTTTCCCTTTAGTTTACATTGTCCTAGGAGCTGTATTGTTAAAGACAGTGCAACAATATATATCTGATATTTTGCTGCCTGTGGCTTCGTCTAAGATTTTTATGGGTTCCTGTCTTATGTTTATGTCTTTTACTCATTTTGAGTTTATTTTTGTATACAGTGTAAATTGGTGGTCTAGTTTCATTTTTTTTTACATGTATCTGTCCAATTTTCCCAACACCATTTATTGAAGAGACTATCTTGACTCTATAGTATACTCTTGCCTCCTTTGTCAAATATTAACTGAGCATAGTGATTTGGGTCAATTTCTGGGTTCTTTATGCTATTTAATTGATCTATATGTCTGTTCTTGTGCCAGTTCCACTCAGTTTTGAGAACAGTGGCTTTGTTTTTTATGTTTTTTTAAAATATATTTTTATTGAGTTTTTACAGAGAGGAAGGGAGAGGGATAGAGAGTTAGAAATATCGATGAGAGAGAAACATTGATCAATTGCCTCCTGCACAGCCCCCACTGGGGATGTGTCTGCAACCAACGTACATGCCCCTGACTGTAATCAAACCTGGGACCCTTCAGTCCATAGGCTGATGCTCTATCCACTGAGCCAAACCGGATAGGGTAGAGAACAGTGACTTTGTAATATAGATTGATATCTGGTATCATTATCCCTCTTTGTTCTTCTTTCTCAGGACTGCTGTGGCTATTCGGGGTCTTTTTTTATTCCAAATGAATTTATGGAGCATTGTTTCTAGTTCTGTGAAATATGCCATTGGTATTTTAATGGGGATTGCATTGAATCTATAGACTTCTCTGAGCAGTATGGGCATTTTAATGATGTTGATTCTACTAATCATGAACATGGTATATTCTTCCATTTGTTTAATTCTTCCTCTATGTCTTTTTCCAACATCCTGCAGTTTTCTGAGTACAGGTATTTTGCCTCCTTAGTTAAGTTTATTTCTAGGTATCTTAATTTTTGTTGCTATAATAAATGGGATTTTTCTAAGTTTGTCTTTCTGTGAGTTCATTATTGGTGTATAAAAAAGGCCATAGATTTCTGGGTGTTAATTTTCTATCCTGCTACATTCCTGAATTCATTTATTAAGTCTAGTAGTTTTTTGATGGGGTCTTTGGGGTCTTCTATGTACAATATCATGTCATCTGCAAATAAGGACAGTTTTACTTCTTCTTTTCCAGTTTGGATGCCTTTTATTTCTTCTTTTTGTCTGATTGCTATGGCTAGTACTTCTAGTACTATGTAGAACAGGAGTGGTGAAAGTGGGCATCCCTGTCTTGTTCCTTTTCTTAGGGGAAATGGATTTAGTATTTGCCCATTGAGTATGATGTTTGCTGTAGGTTTGTCATATCAGGCTTTTATTATGTTGAGATATGATTCCTTTATTCCCACTTTGCTGAGAGTTTTTATCAAGAAAGGGTGTTGAATTTTGACAATTACTTTTTCTGCTTCAATTGATATGATTATGTGATTTTTGTATTTCAATTTGTTTATGTGATATATAACATTTATTAATTTTCAGATATTGTACCTGCAGCATCTCCGGAATAAATCCCACTTGGTCATAGTTTATGATATTTCTAATGTAACGCTCGATCCAATTTGTTGGAATTTTGTTGAGAATTTTAGCATCTACGTTCATCTAGGATTTTGCTCTGTAATTCTCTTTCTGTGTAGTGTCTTTATCTGGTTTTGGGATTAGGGTAATGTTGGCTTCATAGAAAGAGCTTGGAAATCTTCCTTCCTCTTGAATTTTTTAGAATAGTCTGAGGAGGATAGGGTTTAATTCTTTGAATGTTTGGTAGAACTCCCCTGTAAAGTAATCTGGATCAGGGCCTTTGTTTGCTGGAAGTTTTTTAATTACTGCTTCATTTTATTGGTAGCTATCAGCCTTTTCAGGTTTATTATTATTGTTGTTGTTGTTGTTGTTGTTGTTGTTGTTGTTTTTCCTCCTGGTTGAGTTTTGGAAGATTGTATTTTTCTAGGAATATGTCCATTTCATCTAGGTTGTCCAGTTTGTTGGAATAGAGTTTTTATAGTATTTTTTACAAATCTTTGTATGTCTGTAGGGTCAGTTGTTACTTAACCTCTTTCATCTCTGATTTTGTTTATTTATGCCCTCTCTCTTTGTTAATTGGCAATCCTGTCCAGAGATTCATCAATCTTGTTTATCCCTTTAAAGAACCAGCTCTTGGTTGTATTTAAGTTTTCTATTTTTCTTCCTCTATGTCACTGATTTCCACTTTGATCTTTATTATTTCCTTCCTTGTGCTCACTCTGGGCTTTTCTCTTTGCTCTTTTTCTAGTTCTTTAAGTTGTAGGGGTGGCTAACTTATTACCAGTTTTTCTTGTTTTTTTGTTTGTTTGTTTCTTTTGCTTGGTTTTTGTTTTAGGTAGGTCTGTAGTGCAATAACTGTTCCTCTCATGTCATGACTGCTTTCACTGTGTCCCATGGATTTTGGATTGTTGTGTTTTCTTTTTTGTTTGTTTTCAGAATGTTTTTATCACTTCTTTGATCTCTTTGGTAACCCTGTCATTGTTTAATAGCAGGCTGTTTAGCCTCCATGTGTGTTATTGTTTTTTTAATATTTTCACTGTAGTTTTTTTTCTAATTTCATCCATTGTGATCTGAGAAGATGCTTGATATGAGTTCTACCTTCTTGAATTTGAAGAGACTATATCTTGTGTCTTTATATGTGGTCTGTCTGAAAATGTTCCATGTGCACTCAAGAAGAATCTATATTCCATTATTTTCAGGTGAAATGTTCTGAAGATGTTGATTAGTTCCATCTCATCTAGTGATCCATTTAGGATTGCTGTTTCTTAGTTGATTTTTTTTCTAGGATATTTATTCAGTAATAACAATGGGGTATTAAAGTCCCAACTATGATTGTATTGCTGTCAATCTCTCCCATGATATCTTCCAGAAGCTTTTTTATGTTTTTGGATGCTCCTGTATTGAATGTATACATGTTTACTCGAGTTATAGCCTCTTGTTATATCCATCCCTTTGGTATTATGAAGTGACCTTCCTTATCTCTTGTTATGGCCTTCACTTTTAGGTCTATTTTATCAGATATAGGTATTGCCATCCTCGCTTTTTTTTCATTTCTGTTTGCCTATAATTTTTTTTCCATCCCTTCACTTTCAGGCTGTGTGAGTCCTTTGTTCTGAGGGGGGGTCTCTTGTAGACAGCATATATATTGGTCATGTTTCTTTATTCATTCAGCCACCGTTTGATTGGAGCATTGATGCCATTTACATTTAAGGTTATTATTTATAGGTGCTTGTTTGTTGCCATATTTATTCTTTGTGCCTGTGTTGCTTCTTCCTTTTCTATTTCTTCTTTTGACAACAGTCCCTTTAGCATTTCTTACATTGCTGGCTTGGTGATAATAAATTCCCTTAGCCTCTTTTTTTGTCTGTGAAGATCCTGATTTCACCTTCAGTTTTGATTGATAGCCTTCCTGGGTAAAGTATTCTTAGATTCAGCCCCTTGCTTTGCATCGCTTTGTATACTTTATTCCATTCCCTTCTGGACTTACATATTTCTGTTGAGAAATCATTTGATAGTATGATGGGAGATCCCTTGTAGATAACTCTCTGTCTCTCTCTTACAGCTCTTAATATTATTTCTTTTTCATTAATGTTTGCCATTGTAATTACAACAACAGTTGGTTTGGGTCTTTTGGGGAACATCTTGTTAGGGACCCTCTGTGCTTGTGTGACTTTTTCTTCCCCAAGTAAGAGAAATTTTCTGTCATTTTTTCTTCAAATAAGTTTTCTATTCCATGCTCTTCTTCTTGACTTTCTGGCACTCCTATTATGTGGATGTTGCTTCATTTCATGTTGTTCCAAAGCTCTCTTAAACTTTCCTCCTGCTTCTTGATATTTTTTCCAGTCGCTGTTCCAATTGGATGTGGTTTTTTTTTTAATCCTGTCTTCTAACTCACTGATTTGGTTCTCTGTTTCTTCTAGTCTACTATTGAAACATTCCATTGTGTTTTGCAGTGCTGCTATATCATTTTTCATTTCCTCTTAATTTTTACATATGTTGTTGATTTTATCATTTAGTCCAGCAGTCACCAACCTTTAGGACCTCACAGACCACCAGTGGTCTGTGGACCACCAGTTGGCAACCACTGATCCAAAGATTTCACTAAACCAGCAGTATCTAATCTTTTGGACCTCACAGACCACTAGTGGTCCACTGACCACCAGCTGGTGACCACAGATCTAGCCTATTTAGGAACTTTATGAACCTTACTCAAAATTATTTCTCTGATATATTGTTTGCCTCCATTTCACTTAGTTTATTTTCTGTGATGATTCCTTTTCTTTCCTTGGGAGGTTGTTTCTTTGTCTCCCCATTTTTGCTGTCTCTTTCTGGCCCTGTGCACCCTGCTTGGGGTTTGAGAGATTGAAGACCTTATCAGGACAATGATCCAGAAATCGTTAACCCAGGGACTGGGGCTGCTTTCAATCTCACACCTTTATTGTCTCTGGTCTGAGTTTTATCCCCTTCTCCCATGGATCTGGTCCCTCAGTTTTCTGCTTCAGATGCTTGGGGTGCCAGGAGCATGTGCACTGTTCCTCTGACTCCCTGTGTGTGACTCCCTGTGAGGACCCAGAGCCCTCTGGCATGCAATTCACTATGCAGCCCTGGACACCCATGGAACTATGGAGCCCTAGGACCCTCTGGCAGTGCACTTACAGTAAGAATGTGTGGTTCCTGTCTGGGCACACCAGCTTTCTCCAGATTGTAGGCAGTGCTCTCCTGTGGCCCAGAGTGAAGCATGTGCTGGGTTGCTGTGCGTAGCCCCTTCATGACTGTCCCAGGGGCTGGGGTGAATCAGGGGTGAGTTGCTCTGGGTTGCACAGTCAGAGTTCTCTTGTGGCCCTACGTGAGGTGCATGCTGGGTTGCTCTGGGTCGCCCCAGCAGGGCTTTCCTGGGAGCCAGGGTGGAATGGGTGCTGGTTGCTCTGGGTCGCACAGTCTTCACTCTCCTGTGGTCCAGAGTGGGGCTCACACAGGGTTGCTCCTGGTCACCCGAGCAGCAGGTCCCAGGACTCAGGGTGGAGCAGGTGTTAGGTGGATCCAGGTTAGCCTAGCAGCATAGTTCTGGAGCCCAAGGCAGAGGTGGGGCACAGGGTTCCCTCTGGCTTGCACTCACTGCGGGGTCCTATAGCTGTATTCTGGGATGATGGGTCCAGACCAGTTGGTGAGGAGGCCTGGTGTGGGAGGTCACTTTGGTAAGCACTCCCTTCAGACCAGATGTCTGGGTGCCTGCCAGGATGTATTGCATCACTCACTGCTAGAGCACAGTGGTGGTTCCACATGGGTTAAGGCTGGCAAGTGGCATTCTCTAGGCATCCTCTGCCCTTCCTTATTGAAAATTGTCTCCTCCACTATCTAATTTGTTATTTCAGAGTGAATGTTCTCCAATTTAGTTGCTTTTCTGGCCTGTCACCAGGAAGAGGTGCATGACACTTCTGCCTATTCTGCCACCATTTTCTCCTTCCTAGGCCTGGTTTCTTTCAATGGACTATCCAGGTAGGCTCTTTGGCCTTCACAGTCTAAGGAGCTAGCTAGACCTTCATAAAGCACCCATATACCAGCCTTTTCTCTTTCCTGTCCCACTTTCCCTACTCTCACTCCTGCTTTCAGGGGTCACTCCCTGGGCCCATTTCTAAGGTTCTGCTTTCAAAGAAACCCAAATCAAGGCAATGAGAATTTTTTTTTAATTTTTAAATTTCTGTTTTAAAAATTTTAAAGTTACAGTTTACATTCAATATTATTTTATATTAGTTTCACGTATACATATATGATTTTTAGGCAATCATATACTTTACAAAGTGGTCCTTTTATTATTTCAAGTACCCACCTGGCACTGTACATAGTTATTACAATACTAGAAGCCCAGTACACAAATTCATGCATGGATGGAGTCCTTCAGCCTGGCCAGCCCAGTGGAGCTGGCTGGGGAGAGGGACTGCAGGAGGTTGGCCAGCTGGCCCTGATCCCAACCAAGACCCATCAGGGCTGGGCCAGCCAGGGAGGGGTCCATGGGAGGTTGGCCAGCTGGTTCTGCCCTCAATCAAGGCTCATCAAGGCCGGGCAGGTTGGGAGGAGGGCCGTGGGAGGTTGGCAGGCCAGGAGGAGGGACTGCAGGAGATTGGCCAATAGCCCCCATCAGGCAATCAGGGCCTGGCTACCAAAGGGAGGGACCGCAGAAAGTTGGCTGGCCACCAGCAACGTGGCGAGGGGTGGAGGGGGTGGCTGTGGGAGCACACTGACCACCAGAGGGCAGCTTCTGCGTTGAGCGTCTGCCCTCTGGTGGTCAGCGCATGTCATAGTGACTGGTTGTTCTAGTCATTCCAGTTGTTTCGTCATAACAGTCGCTTAGGCTTCTACATATAGAGATTTTTTACTATATTCCTTATGTTATAATTTACATTCCTGTGACTATTTTGTAACTACCAACTTGTACTTCTTAATACTTTCACCTTTTTCACCTAGCCCCTAATGTCCCTCTCCTGTGGCAACCATCCGTCTGTTCCCTGTATCTGTGAGTCTGTTTCTATTTTGTTTGTTCATTTATTTTGCTCTTTAAATTCCACATATAAATAAAATCATATGGTATTTGTCTTTCACTGTCTGACTTATTTTTAACTTGTTTACGCATTTATTTTGTTCCCCTACTTACTAGAATGTAACTCCACAAGGTGGTGGTTCTGTTTTCTTCTCTGGGTATACTCAACAAATATTTTAGTGCCTGACACATGTCAGGTGCTCAATAATTATTTGTTTAATGAATGGATGGATGAATGGATGGATGGATGGATGAAACCATGGACTGATAACTATTTAATTCATATCACTTTATTTAATTCTCAAAATGAGACTTTAAAGCATATTTTATTCTCACTATATAAAAGAGGAAACCGTAAAGGTCAACTTGCCCCAGCTCATTTGCAGCTCAGTAGGACTTACTGCTACTGCTAGAGATAAGAAAATAGTTATGCTCCAGCCAAAACTTATGAGTCTGTATCTTGTGTTGAGAAATAGAGCAACGAACTTTGTGCATCACCTCTTGTGGTTTCTGTGAATAAAAATTTGCTTCTGCATCTGGTTGGGGCTGCAGCTTCAGTCCTTGCTTCGGTGGGGTGCTGGCACTGTAGATGCTGGCCAGCTGAATAAAGGCTCCTAAATTCTACCCTTTGGCTCAGGTGGTCGTCTCTCATGGGTTGCTCCATAACAGAAACAAAGGCTCAAAAATTATGTTATACTAGCTTTATCAGGATCACAGAACTAGTCAGTGCCAGATACAAATCCAAGTTTTCTGATTCCAAAAGCCTTATGCTTTCTACTTCAGTAAAATGTATTTATTCACTCATTCAACATTTATTGAACACCTATTTTGCACCAAAAACTACACCAGGCCCTACGGATACAGAAATGACTAAGACACCATCCTGCTCTCAATTTTCATCTAATTGTGGATACAGAGAAGTAACCAGATAATTACAGTAGTGGCGATAAATGCTACATTAGCTGCACTAGAGAAAGGGGAGGCAATAGAGTACAGGCTTTGGAGCCTGAAAATTTAGGTTTCAATTCCAGCTCTGTTACACTCTAACTTTGTTACTTTGGGCAAGTTTCTTAATCTTGCCTTAACCAACACATCAGTTTCTTTAGCTGTAAAGTGGGAATTATAGAAAGGTACCTATTCTAGTACCTATTCTATAAATGAGTTAATACAGGTAAAGTGGCACATAAAAAGTACTCAATAAATGTTAGCTGTTGCTAGAGGTGCATACGAGGGGGAGATAAGACCAGTAAAGCAGCGTTCATTGAAAGCTTCTCAGAGAGACAAAGATGTTTGAGCTGAGCTTTGCAGAAGTAGTAGATATAGTGGCCATCCAGGTTCAGAAGGCTGGGAATGGTATTTCAGGTAGAGGAAAACATATGCAAAGGCTTTTCTCCCTGTCCGCCTATTTGAAGCTCATCAGCCCATTTGCAAGTTATTCAGAAACCTGACACTGTGATCCCTGTACTTTCTTTAAGCTAAAATGGCTTTCACATACATCATGTGATTCCACCGATGCTCTCAGAGTCCCAAAGATAATGTAAAATGAGACCAAAGAAAGAGACAGAAGCAGTAGGTGCTCATTATAGGCTGGTGGGCATAGAGGAAAAGCAGGGCATGAAGAAGCATATCCCATACACATTGGTATCTGTCCAAGTACTTGGTAGCTAGTGAGGTGGCTAACAAGGACAGGGAGAGGGTCAGAGAAAACCAGGATCCCAAGGGAGGGAAACTGCTGCTGAGTTAAAAACAGTCAGAAATGGTGAAGAAAAGATGAAGAGAGGTAGAAGCAGAACAAATAGGAAGTTAATTGAAAACTCCACAAAGTATGCACTGCCAATTAAACCAGCTTTATGCAATCATTTAAAGAGTTCCTTTAAATCACATTTGTCATGGAGGCATCCTGCTGAGAAGAAAAAAACACTGCTGTGTTGTGGTTGTAACTTTTGTAGAGACGTTTCTGGAAGAGGCAACTAAATGGGCCAGATGAAAGACTGCCAGTGGGCCAAAGAGCCCTGCTCTAGCCTTCAGCACACTTCAGAGAGTTGAAGTGGAAAACCATCCTGCAGCCCAGTTTATAACTCTGAAGTGAGGCAAGGCTGATGTTTGGCACTCTAAGCTCACAAAGATAATTTTTAATGTCTCATGATGGCTCTTGCTTGACAACTTCCACAAGAATTGGCCAATGCAATGTGATATTTTGGTATCTAGAATCAGGACATAATTCCTTCTTGGAGTCCTTGTTCTGTGTCCCTGGGATGTGGCAGGATTTGATGATGATGGCAACTGGTGTTTGGGGCCTGCCTTGTTTTTAATGCTTTTATGATTACAATCTGTATGCAAACTTTACAGCACTCACTAGCCTTCTGGAAGTAGCCAAAGGAGCTATGAGCCTTGGTGGGGAGGAAAAGAGGAAGCAGACAATCTTACTGAGTACCAAAAACTTGGAAATGCAACACAAGATCTTTAAATCCATCTAATATCTGGGGGAAGAAAGGTACACCTGGAATGGGTATGTGAGTTCCCAAAGTCATACAGTTAGTTAGTGACAGAGCCCTGATCTAGTTTCAACAGTATTCTGTTCAACTTAAGGAAAGAATTGGCCTGAATGTCATTGCTTTAATACAGCTAAGCGCATTTTTGTTTTGTTTTAAAAGAAGCTACATGATTCATGTTAATTTTCTTGATTTTGCTGCCACATACATTATTACTCTGTCAAGAGGGTCCAGAAAAAAAAGGAATTTCTCATGCCAATAGATTACTGATCTGCATGATTTTTCTGTGGCATAGATTTTTGGAAGGCTGCTTATAGTAAAATTCAAAAGATTTCAAATAACCTCCTTAACTGCAAAACAAACCAGTCCTTTTTTCATTGCCTTCATAAGCCTTTCAGCATGAGGATGCTAGGGCTTTTGAAGAGCCTTTACACCCCTCAACAAGTAGGCCAAATTGATTTACTTTCCCTACCTCTTTGTACCCTTTTCTTCCTCCTTCCCAATGTTTCCTAGGCTACCTCTGGCTCAGTAACCCTGCCTTCCTCCAAATTACTTTCCCTAACCAGCACCCCATGCTACCAATTTTTCCAAATACACTTACCTTAAGTTTTTATTAACCAATTTCTTAATGCTAAGTAGTGTACTAGGTACTTTGTACATGGTGTATCACTTAATCCCCAAGTTTCCTCCAGGTTTCTTTCCTTCACCATCATCATCCAGGAAAAATTTTCCTCTCCTGTCAAGGCCTTGCTTGAATTGCCAAGGTAATATCTAGTTATCTTACGAATTAATTTGTGCTAAAACATTAAATGACACCCCTCAAAACACACTAGGTAGACATCTTAAACCCCTCTATTGGCCTTATTGGGAAACTATGGTTTTCCAAAGGGTCTAATTCAGAACTCTTCATAATAATAATAATACTCTCTATTTTCACAGTTTCTAAAAGTCCTTTCATGTAATTGCCAAACATTATCCCTTAACTATACTGAGGTGTTCATAAAGACTTCATCTGCTACCAACAAAGGCATGTTTTTTTGTTTTGTTTTGCTCTCCTCCAAATTGCAGCCTTAACCTACTGCTTCTTCTGAGGTTTTGGCCCTGCTCTGACAAATCCTGTTTCCCTGACATAGGAGGCCAGAATGCCCAGACCAATAGGGGCTATAAGCAGAGGGTAGGAGTAGAGGCAGTAAGAAGAAAGCCAAGAAAGTCCAGAGTAATGCTGAAAACGGTTTCCTAACTTTATCACACAGTCTAATCCTGTAAGTATCTGAACCTCAGGCCAAACCTCTAGGCCAACCACTCCTGGCAGCTGGTGGCACTCATGCCAACTCCCACCTTACGCTAACGATCTGGGCTTTAAACTTCATTCCCTCACCTGTCACCAGCACAATCTGAGCTAGTGTGGCAGACCTAACTAAAACCTAACTTCCAAGACTTCCCAATACACTAAAATAATGTGGTTGCCCAATCAGAAAGGGAATTCCTCAAGGCAGCTCTATGTCCCCTAACACCACCATTATTGGTCTGACAGTGGGAGCTTCCTGAGGGTAAAAGCAGTGTCTAGTGGGTGGGCATCTGGCAAGAAGAAAAAGGTAACTGAAAACATTGAGGCCAGAGATCAGAATGGCAGAGTTAGAGGAAAATTTTGAGATGATCTTGATTAGTGAATCTTAGATTTCAGCATGTATCAGAATCACCTGGAAGATTTATTAAAAAACAAATTACTGGGCCTCGCCTTAGGGTTTCTCATTATGTACAGTAATTATTTGTAACAAGTTCCCTGATGATGCTGATGCTTCTCATTCAGGGATCACACTTTGAGAACCACTGTACTAATCCACTCTAAATATTTCACAGGTAATGATATTGAATCCCAGAGAAAGAAAATAATGTCTCCATTTTACTGACTTGGAAACAAGTGAGCAGTTTAGTAACCTGCCTAAGGCTACGCAACTAGTAAGTGGTACTGACTTTTCAATTGAGCCATCCAAATGCTGAGCCCTCTACTCTTCACTGAGCTATGGCAGCTGGAGCCTATGTTTGAGTCCTGGCTTCACCATTTCCTAGCTATGTGACCTTGAGTAGGTTATTCCATCTATAAAATGGAGGTAACAATGGTACCTATTTCCTGGGGTAATTGTAAGAATTCAATTACATAACATACGTAAAACACTTATGGGTAAACAATCCTGTTCCTTACTAAAATAAGGGCTAAGTAAAAGGCAGTTACTATCATCACCAAGACTAAAGTGGTTTTTGTTGTTAGTTGAGGAAGACTGGGATACCCTTTCTCCCAGTTTCTTGTTCCCAATTAGAGAAACATCAATTAACATAACACTGTTGACCTTTCTTCAGCCTCTTATTACCTCATCCTCAAGAGAAGGAAAATGTGATTGGTAGCTTTGGGAGCAGGAACAGGCCATGTATAGCCAGTAGAGATCAATCTGGTTTTAGAGGAAATGAGCTCTATTCTACTCATTGCCATATAATACCCCATGTAGGCAAGACTTAGACTTTTCTTGCATTTCTGAGGTGTATATGAGTATCTCTGCCTACTTTTGAAGTTCAAAATTAAGAAGTTCACTTGGCAAATACATCTAAGTCACTTTCTCTAGAACTTTTATCAGAAATAAAGCTCTTTTTATCTCAACCTGCTTTATTTCTTTGTTTCTTTCAATCAGTTCAGAACTGAAGGAAGAAAATAAAGGATGTTATTTATTGAGCAACCTCAAATCTCTGCATTACTATTGCTCATCCATGTAAGTTAGTGGAAGACCTGAATCTAAGTCTCCAACCACCTACTCCAGTGCTTATTAACTATCATAGCTTCATTATATTAAAAATGCTTCCAGGGCTGCATTTCATCTACTTCATCTTATATAGTAAAAGACTAATGTGCAAATTGTCAGGAGTTTGACCAAGAGGCAGGGCCAGTCTGCCAACCACCCTCGGCCCCTCCCCTGGCCAGCATGGCAGGATTGACCCTGCTCAGAATGGGCCAGTTGGACCTCACCCATGCATGAATTTGTGCACCGGGCCTCTAGTATTTTATAAAATTTTATTGAAGCATAACATATACATAAAAGTGCATAGACCATAAGTGTATAGCTCATTGAATTTTCACAAACTGAACAAATGCATGTAACTAGCACCCAGATCAACAACCAGCATATCAGAAGCCTTTGTATGTCCCCCTCTGGGCACTACCTCCCTTATTTCCTTTAGTTTTTAATAGAAAGATAAAATCTTCCCTCTGTGAGAAAATAATTTACATCACATAATCTTGGGTTGAATTAGGAAATCAAATCAACCCTCTCAGTCTTCACTTGAATAAACAATTTCCTCTCCACAAGCTATGCAATTTGAGCATCATGCAAATGTTTACAGCATCATGTAAATATATCTTGTGCATTCCCTGGAATTGCCAGTGCAAGATTCAAAGTCATGCAAACATCTTCCCTTCATTTTCATTGGAAGTTGTAGTTTATTCAGGAGTGACTCTGGCAGAGGAAATGGCCTCAAGCACCAAGGAAAAGTGCTTAAGGTTCCTTAAACTGGAAAGAAGATAGGATGAGGACTGCTGAGGTTTAGGGATAGTTCCACCCACCTCCTCGACCTTCCAAATTTTGCAGTCATGCAGACCACTGCTACCTCCACACTATATACACTTATACACATGAACACACAGATCCAAATGGGGTGGTGACTGCTGAACTGGAAACTTGTGCCATGTACTTTTGTCATGAAAGATATTTATTATTTAAACTCCATATCTCAGAGGTAGCTAAGATTTACATTAGGTATCCTAAGTTATCAAATTTATTCTCAGAAAATCCTTTCTTTAACACCTGGGTGGATAGATTAGTTGAGAGAACTACTGGCTCACCATCATCCTTAGAATAAAAGCAAAACCTGCAGGGATCTACAATGATCCTATCTATCTATCTATCTATCTATCTATCTATCTATCTATCATCTATCTATCTATTCATCTATCCCAATTCCCTCCCTCTCTCCATTCCTACTGCCCTCTTTCCTCTCTCTCCCTACATTACCAGTTACCATTTACACTGGCTTCCATCCTATTCCTTACTATACTTCTGTCTGAAATGCCCCAATTCCTGATTTTTTGCAGGCCAGCTCCTCAGTCATTCTCAATTCAGCTTTAATGTCACTTTCTCAGAGAAACCACCTATTACCACCCCTAATCAATTTTTTCCTATTTTATTTCATTCAAAACACTTATGACTACCAGAAATTACATTTTGTTACTTGTGTACTTGTTTATTGCCTGTCACCCTCACCAGGAAGGAAGCTCTTAGGAGGTAAGAGCAAGGATTTCATCTGATTTGTTCACCATTGTATCCCAGTATATAGAACACTGCTTGACATATAGTAGATACACAATAAATATTTTTGAGTGAATGAATAAATTGCTTTAAACTATCTGTGTGCACTGAAATCACCAGATGTAATATATAACATCACTCTTAGCAGTCTCTAGAAAGTATGGATTTCAAAACCAGCAAAATCTAGGTTCAAATGCTGATTTTCTCCCTTGCTAATAAAGCTGGGTGACCTTGGGCAAGTTTCTCAGCCTCTCTGAGCCCATTTACTCATACTTAAAATTATCATAATCTCTATTTCACATATTCGTTTTTATGATTAAGTGCCACAATTTGTATAAAGCCTATAAAAAGTGGGCTAGAACATGATAGATCTCAATGCACAGCCTCACTCCTTCTAGCCATTACTATTATATTCTTGCGCACATGCCTTGATTGGTCTTTTTGTCTAGATGTGTGTAACTATTGTTCTCCCTCCCTATTCTCCCTACTCTCATAAACTGTCCAAACCAAACAACTGTAGCAACAAGATAAAATTCTGATGCCTGCCAAGGCCATTTGGAAGAATTACCATTTAAGTTTCACATTTCTTCAGTGACTGGTATGTTGCTTCATGCCTATCATTTGTCTCCTTCCAATGACTCATGTGAGTTGTTATGAAGAAATCAAGCTGAAGTTCTGTACGTGTAGACTTTAAGTCATAATAAATCTCTCATATGTCAAAAGTCCTAATCTTCCCATCAAAGGGCAGAGAGGTTGATTAGAAGGTTCAAAAGCTTCACATCATTTTAAGAGTTTGTTATTTCTTTTTTTTTTTTTTTTTTTTTTTACTTTCTTTTTTGGGTTAATCCTCAACCCAGGATATTTTTTTCATTGATTTTTAGAGAGAGGGGAAGGAAGTGGAAGAGACAGAGAAAAAGAGAGAAATATTGATGTGAGAGAGACACGTTGATTGGTTGCTTTCCAAACTCAGTGCTGGGGATTGGACCTGAAACCCAGGTTTATGTTCTTGACTGGAATAGAACTGGAGACCCTTCTGTCTGCAGGCCAATACTCTAATCACTGAGCCAAAACAGCCAAGGCTTACTCTCTTTCTGAAGAAACATTGGGAGATGCTTCAATTTCTTTTTCCTGAATGGAAAGTTAAATGGATTAACACCAAAAGAATGCTACAACTCTACCAGGGAAAATTCTAGTCAGTGTGGAATAATCACTAGAAAGTACTGTGGAAGTCATTTGATTCAATCTCTTCATCTGACAGAAGAATCAAGACCCATAGAGGAGCCATGTCACTTTCCCAAACTCACAGAGAGTTAATGGCAGAACCAAAACCAAGCCCCATCTGACCTTCAGTTTTGAGTTCTTTTTATTAGGTCAAACTGTCCCCCTGTTAGAACTCAACATCTCAAAGAAAAGATTGAGGCAGCAAACTCAGGCCTTACATAGAGACTGAATGCATGTGTCTTTCTCTTATTACTGCATAGATAATTAAAAATGGTAAGAAATTGTCCCAATCAGGGTCCCCACAAGAAACAGGCAGGCACACTCAATTGAGCAGTTTAAGACAAGTTCACTAGAGGTACTGGGAGGGGTGAGAAATGAGTCATCACCTCAGCGCTGAAAGGACAACAGGAGGGAACTGCTCCCAGCAGGAGAGAGAGAAGGCTCCATGGGGATAGCTTGCTGACTGGAGCTGTGACCTTTCCTTGACATGCCTAATCAGCTGATGGCATCTTACAGGGAAAAAGCTGGGCAATAAATATCACAGCTTTCCTCTCTCTGATCCCCTACTAGTGTTCTCCATGGGTCACACTATAGGGAAGCCTAGTGAAGGAGTCTAAGACAGGTCTCTCTTCCAAAACACAATAGGGTAGAAAATGAAGAATGGTTCTAGAGATAAAGGGACAATAGCCAGCGTAATTGACAAAGGAACACATACTTAGAGAGCACCTATCAAGTTTCAAAAATGTTCCAATTTCATTTATTCCTCCTTTGCCATACTTATCATTTTCCCCATTTTACAGATGATGCAATTAAAGCTAAAATGGGTTAGATCATTTGTTCAAGGTTATACAGCTAGCATTTTAACACAGGCTTGTTAGGCTCCAAAGTTTGTGCTCTTAACTACCCCACAGTATTGGAAAGGTTTAAGAAGGATGGGTATCAAATTGTTTTTGAATGTTTGGTAGGATTTACTAATGAAGTCATCTGGTCTCAAATTTTGGGAGGTGTTTTATGGTTGTTTCAATTTCCTCATTGCTGATTGGTCTATTTATTCATGGTTCCTAGAAGGTTATATATTTCTAGGAACTTATCCATTTCTTCTGGGTAGCATATACTCTTTCATAGTATTCTTGTATGATCCTTTGCATTTCTGTGGTGTCTATGGTAGCTTCTCTTTCATTTTGGACTTTGTCTTTTCTCTTTTTTTTCTTAGTTAGTCTAGCCAGAGATTTTTCAACTTTATTAATCTTTTCAAAGAAGCAGCTCTTTGTTGCATTAAATTATTTGTAGAGTATTTTTGTTCTCTATTTCATTCAATTCTCTAATTTTTTATTTCTTTTTATATGGTAATTTGGGCTGCTTTATTATTCTTTTTCTAGTTCTTTCAAATGTGTTGTTAGGTTCTCTGTTCTATTCCATTAATCAATAATACTGTTCTTGTGCCAGTATCAGGCTGTTTTGGTTACAGTGGCTTTGTAGTATAACTTAAGGATTGTGATCCCTCCTACTTTGTTCTTCTTTCTCAAAATTGGTGATACTATTCAGTTCTTTTTTTCAAGCAATCAGTCCACGTCATTATGCTCAATTAATATTTGACAAAGGAGGCAAGAGCAATGGAGTAAAGACAGCCTCTTCAATAAATGCTGCTTGGAAATTTGGACTGGTACATGCAAAAAAAGTGAAACTATACCACAAACTTACACCATACACAAGACTACTCTAAAAACGGATAATGTAAGTCATGAAACCATAAAAATCCTAGAAGAAACCATAGGCAGTAAAATCTCATGTCTCTCATATGAATATGTTTGCCAATGCATCTCCAAGAGCAAGGAACACTATGGAGAAAATACACAAATGGGACTACATGAAAATAAAAAGCTTCTTCATAGCAAAAGAAACAATCAACAAAATGAAAAGGAGCCCACTGTATGGGAGAACATATTTGCTAATGATACATCTGATAAGGAGTTGATATCCAAAATATATAAGGAATCATACAATTTAACAAAAGGAAGATAAGCAATCCAATTAAAACATGGACAAAGGACCTAAATAGACACTTCTCCAAAGTGGGCATACAGATGGCCAAGAGACATATGAAAAATGCTCAAAGTCACTAATCATCAGAGAGATGTGAATTAAAGTGACAATAAGGTATCACCTCACACCTGTCAAAATGGCTACAAATCAACAAATGACAAGTGCCAGCAAGATGTGGGGGGAAATGAATGCTACCTGCACTGCTGATGGGAATACAGACTGGTGCAGCCACTTTGGAAAAAAGTATGAAATTTCTTCAAAAAATTAAATATGGAACTGCCATTTGACCCACTGATCGCACTTCTAATAATATATACTAAGAAATCCAAAACAACAGTTAGAAAGAATACATGCATCCCTATGTTCATAGCAACACAATTTATAATAGCTAAGTAATGGAAACAGCCCAAGTGCCCATTAGTAGATGAGTGGATAAAAAGCTCTGGTACATTTACACCATGGAATACTATGCAGCAGCAAAAAATAAGGATCTCTTACCCTTTGTGACAGCATGGAGGGACCTAGATAGTATTATGCTAAGTGAAATAAGGCAATCAAAGAAAGGTAAGTATCACATGATATTACCCATTTTTGGACTCTAAAAAACAAAATAAACTGATGAACAATATAGATCCAGAGACATTGAAGCACGGAACACACTGAAAAATCTCACAGGTAATGCAGGGTTGAGTGGGTGGGTAGGGAGAGATTAATCAAAGAACATATATGCATAATCTATGGACACAGACAATCGTGTGGTGAAGGTCTGGGGGATGACAGGTGCGGGATGAATGGGATCAATGGGGTAAAAATAGGGGACATCTGTAATATTTTCAACAACAAAATAAATTTTTTAAAAAAGAGAGAAAATATCAAAATATGAATAATGAAATTCCAATCCTATATAATAAAAGCCTAATTTGCAAATTGTCCCCTCGGGTGGTCATTCAACTGGGAGTTTGACCAGAAGACTGGGAGTTCAAATGCTCACTATGAGGTGCGCTGACCACCATGGGGTGATGCAGAACATGGTGGGTGTCAGCAAAATGGCCCTGGCAGTGGTGGGATGGTGGAGCAGGTGAGCAGATGGCACCAGGTCAAAGCAGGTGCAAGTAGGGGCCGATCGCCCCACTGATCATCCTGCAGACAATGACCAGCTTCTGTGGTTGGGGGTAGGGCTGCTGCCTGGCTCCCAATCACTGAGGAAGCCAGTCAGGGGGCCCAGCCCCAATTGATTGCCCCACAGGAGAGATAGTGGAGCAGGTAAGGAGGTGGCACCAGTCCAAGGCGGGGTGCCAAGTGGGGCTGCGGGGCTGCATGACTGCAGGGCTGCTGAGTTGCAATGCTGGGGGCATGAGCTGGGACTACAAAGCTGGGGCCTCGAGCTGGGCCTCGATCTCCACAGGCCACCCCAAGGAACCCACCCATGCACAAATTTGTGCACTGGGCCTCTAGTAAATACATACTTACCAACAATTTTATCTAAAATAAATGAACAATGAATCTAATGAACATAATAGAGTGATGAATAAAATAGAACCAGAGGTATAGAAAAAATTTTTTAAATAAAATATGTTAGGTTGTTTACTTCAGCTTTTGCTTGCTTCTTGAAATAGGCCTGAAATGATATAAACTTCCCTCTTAATATATATTTTTAATATATTTTTATTGAATTTTTATTGATTTTTTATTGATTTTAAAATATTTTAAATATATTTTTATTGATATTTTTATTGATTTTTTGGGAGGGGAGAGAGATAGTTAGAAACATCGGTGAGAGAGAAACATAGATCAGCTGCCTCCTGCACACCTCCCACAGGGGATGTGCCCGCCACCAAGGTACATGCCCTTGACTGGAATCGAACCTGGGACCTTTCAGTCCGCAGGCCTACGCTCCATCCCCTGAGCCAAACCAGCTAGGGCTAAACTTCCTTCTTATTACTTCTTTCACTGCATTCCAAAAGTTTTTTTATTTTATTTTATTTCACTGTTGAAAGTATTACAAATGTTCCCTATTTGTCCCCCATTTTTCCCCTTTGCTCGCCTCCACCCATCTCCCATACCATTCCAGGCCTTCACCTGTATGGGCTATGACTAATTTGTACTTCTAAAGTCTTTCTTCTGCCCTAACCAGTTTGGATCAGTGGATAGAGCATCAACCTGCGGACTGAAGGGCCCCAGATTCAATTCCGCTCAAAGGCATGTACCTTGGTTGTGGGCACATCCCCAGTAGGAGGTGTGCAGGAGGCAGCTGATCTATGTTTCTCTCTCATCTATGTTTCTAACTCTCTATCCCTCTCCCTTCCTTTCTGTAAAAAGACAATAAAGTATATTTTAAAAAATAAAATAAAATAAAATCTCCTTTTTCAGCCATGCTCCCAACCTGCCTTGCATCTGGCAACCATCAAAATTTTCTCTGTATCTATGAGTCTGTTCTGTTCTTCTTGTTCATTTATTTTTATTTTTAGATTCAATTGTTGATAGATACGTATTTATTGTCAATTGTTCATATTTTTTCTTCTTAAAGTAGACCCTTTAACATTTAGTATAATACTAGCTTGGTGGTGATGAAGTACTTTTGCTTTTTCTTGTCTGTGAAGCTCTTTATCTGATCTTCAATTCTAAATGATAGCTTTTTTTGTTTTATTGCTTAAAGTATTACAAAGAGTGTTAAGTCTCCATTTTTCCCTTGACCTTCCCCCCTCCTCCCCTACCCCCCAGTGTCTTGTGTCCATTGATTATGCTTATATGCATGCATACAAGTCCTTCAGTTGATCTCTTAACTCCCCCCCAACCCTCCCCAGCCTTCCAGCTGTAGTTTGACAGTCTGTTCAATGCTGTTCTGCCTCTGTATCTGTTTATGTTCATCAAATTATAATGGCCCTTATTATCCATAAATAAGTGAGATCATGTGGTATTTTTCTTTCATTGACTGGCTTATTTCACTTAGCATAATTTAGAAAACTGTGGTACATCTACACAATGGAATACTACACTGCTACAAAAAAGAAGAAATTCTTACCATTTGCAGCAGCATGGATGGAACTGGAGACCATTATGCTAAGTGAAAAAGCCAGTCAATAAATGATAGCTTTGCTGGGTAAAGTAATCTTGGTTGTAGGTCCTTGCTTTTCATCACTTTGAATATTTCTTGTCACTCCCTTCTGCCTTGCAAAGTTTCTATTGAGAAATCAGCTGACAGTCACATGGGCACTCCCTTATAGGTAACTAACTGCTTTTCTCTTGTTGCTTTTAATATTCTCTCTTTGCCCAGTTGGTGTGGCTTACTGGTTGAGTGTCAACCTATGAACCAGTAGGTCACAGTTCAATTCTCAGGCAACGCCTGGGTTGTGGGCTTGATCACCAGTAGGTGGCACACAGAAGGCAGCCAATCAATGATTTTCTCATCACAGATGTTTCTATCTCTCTCTCCCTCTCCCTTTCTCTCTGAAATTAATAAAAATATATTTAACAGCTCATTTAATGATGAGCACTTGGACTATTTCCAAGTCTTAGCTATTATAAATTTGATGCTATAAACATAGGGGTGCATATATTCTTTCTGATTGGTATTTTGGATTCCTTAGGATATATTCCTAGAAATAGGGTCACTGGTTCAAATGGGAGTTCCATGTTTAATTTTTTTATGAAATACCACACTGTTTTCCATAGTGGTTGCATCATGCATAGCCCATGGACACAGACAATAGTGTGGTGATAGCCTTGGAGTGGTAGGTGTGGGGTGGAGGAGGGTAATGGGGGGAAACATAAAGGGAGCATCTGTAATACTTTCAACAACAAAGAAAATTTTTTAAAAAACAAAAAATATATATTAAAAATATTCTCTCTTTGTCTTTCACCTTTGGCATTTTATTATTTATTTTCTTTTATTTTATTGTTTAAAGTATTACAAATAGTAATACATATGTCTCCTTTTATCCCCATTAACCTTCCCGGCCTCCCCTACCCCCTGGCAGATTCCCTCACCCTTCTTCCCAGTGTCTTGTGTCCATTGATTATGCTTATATACATGCATACAAGTCCTTCAGTTGATCTCTTACCTCCCCTCAACCATACCCAGCCTTTCTGCTGTAGTTTGACAGTCTGTTCAATGCTTCTATGCCTCTGTATACATTTTTGTTCATCAGTTTATAATGTTCTTGATTATCCATAAATGAGTGGAATCATGTAGTATTTTTCTTTCACTGAGTGGCTTATTTCACCTAGCATAATGCTCTCCAGTTCCATCCATGCTGCTGCAAATGGTAAGAATTCCTTCTTTTTTGTAGCAGTGTAGTATTCCATTGTGTAGATGTACCACAGTTTGTTGATGGGCACTTAGGCTGTTTCCAAATCTTAGCTACAGTAAAATGTACTGCTATGAACATAGGGTTGCATATATCCTTTCTGATTGGTGTTTCTGTTTTCTTGGGATATATTCCTAGAAGTGGTATTACTGGGTCAAATGGCAGTTCCATTTTTAAATTTTTGAGGAAATGCCATACTGTTTTTCCACAGTGGCTGCACCAGTCTGCATTTCCACCAGCAGTAAAGGAGGGTTCCTTTTTCTCCGCATCCTCTCCAGCATTTGTCAATTATTGATTTGTTGATGATAGCCATTCTGACAGGTGTGAGATGGTACCTCATTGTTGTTTTGATTTGCATCTCTTGGATGATTAGTGACTTTGAGCATGTTTTCACATGTCTCTTGGCTTTCTGAATGTTCTTTTTCAAAAAGTGTCTATTTAGGTCTTTTGCCCATTTTTTATTGGATTATTTATCTTCCTTTTCTTAAGTTGTATGAGTTCATTATAAATTTTGGAGATTAAACGCTTACTGGATATAACATTGGCAAATATGTTCTCACATGCAGTGGGCTTTCTTGTTGTTTTGTTGATAGTTTCTTTTTCTGTACATAAGCTTTTTATTTTGATGTAATCCCATTTGTTTATTTTCTCCTCAGATTCCATTGCCCTAGGAGCTGTATCTGTAAAGATATTACTACCACAAATGTCTGCTATTTTGCTGCCTATGGCTTCTTCTAAGATTTTTATGGTTTTCCATCTTATGTTTAAGTCCTTTATCTATTTTGAGTTTATTTTTGTGTATGGTGTAAGTTAGTGGTCTAGTTTCATTTCTCCACAAGTATCTGTCCAATTTTCCCAACACCATTTATTGAAGAGACTGTCTCAACTTCATTTCATGCTCCATCTTCCTTTATCAAATATTAATTAAACATAATGGCTTGTGTCGATTTCTGGGTTCTCTGTTCTGTTATATTGGTCTATATGTCTGTTCTTATGCCAGTACCAGTCAGTTTTGAGAACAATGGCTTTGTAGTATAACTTGATAGCTGGTATTGTTGTCCCTCCAACATTGTTCTTCTTTCTCAAGATAGTTGCAGCTATTTGGGATCTTTTTTTATTCCAAATGAATTTTTGGAGAATTTGTTCTAGGTCTTTAAAGTATGCCATTGGTATTTTAATGGGGATTGCAATGAATTTATAGATTGCTTTGGGTAGTATGGACATTTTAATGATGTTGATTTTACCAATCCATGAGCATGGTATAGTCTTTCATTTTTTTCATGTCTTCCTTATCCCTTTTTTCAGCATCTTGAAGTTTTCTGAGTATAGGTCCTTTATCTCCTTGGTTAAGTTTATTCTTATGTATCTTAATTTTTTTGTTGTTGCAATGGTAAATGGGATTGCTTTTTAAATTCTCTTTCTGTGAGTTCAATATTAGTGAATAGAAAAGCCATAGACTTTTGGGTGTTATTTTTGTATCCTGCTACATTGCCGAATTCATTTATTAAGTCTAGTAGTTTTTTGATGGAGTCTTTAGGGTTTTCTATGTACAATATCATGTCATCTGTGAATAAGGACGGTTTTACTTCTTTTCCTATTTCAATGCCTTTTATTTCTTCTTGTTGTATGATCACAATGGCTAGTACTTCCAGTACTATGTCAAACAGGAGTGGTGAGAGAGAGCATCCCTGTCTTATTCCTGTTCTTAGGGGAAGTGGTTTTAGATTTTTGCCCATTGATTATGATGCTGGATGTGGGTTTGTCATATATGGCTTTTATTATGTTGAGGTATGATGCTTCTATTCCCACCTTGTTGAGAGTTTTTATCAAGAAAGGGTGTTAGATTTTGTCAAATGCTTTTCTGCCACAATGGATATGATTATATGGTTTTTATCTCTCAGTTTATGTGGTGTGTCAAATTTATTGATTTGCGGATATTATACCATCCTTGCATCCCCGGTAAATCCCACTTGTTCATGGTGTATTATCTTTCTAATGTAATGCTGGGTTTGATTTGCTAAGATGTTCTTGAGAATTTTGGCATCTATGTTCATGAGGGATATTGGCAAAGGGATATTGGTCTTTCTTTGTGTTGTCTTTATCTGGTTTTGGGGATTAGGGTAATGTTGGCTTCATAGCAAGAGCTTGGAAGTGTGCCTTCCTCTTGAATTTCTTGGAATAGTCTGAGTATTATAGGTTTTATTTCTTCTTTGAATGTTTGATAAAACTCCTCTGTGAAGCCATCTGGTCCAGTGCTTTTGTTTGTTGAAAGTTTTTTGATTACTGCTTCAATTTCCTCCATAGTTATCAGCCTATTGAAGTTTTTTTATTCCTCGTGGTTGATTTTTGGAAGTTGTATTTTTCTAGGAATATGTCCATTTCTTCTAGGTTAGCCAGTTTGTTGGAGTAGTGTTGCTCATAGTATTTTTTTTTACAATTCTTCATATTTCTGTGGGGTCTGTTGTTAGTTCTCCTCTTTCATTTCTGATTTTGTTTATTTGGGACCTCTCTCTTTGCTTCTTAGTGAGCCTGTCTAGAGGTTCACCAAGCTTGTTTATGCTTTCAAAGAATCAGCTCTTGGTTTCATTGATCTTTTGTATTTTTTTTTTTTTTTTGGTCTCTATGTCATTTATTTCCACTCTGATCTTCAATATTTAATTCTTCCTGCTCACACTGGGCTTTTCTTGTTGCCATCTTTCTAATTCTTTAGTTTGCAGAGTTAGTTTATTACCAGGGGTTTTTTTTGTTTTTGTTTTTGTTTTTGTTTTGTTTTTTTGAAGTAGGCCTGTAATGCTATGATCTTCCCTCTCAGGATTGCTTTCACTGTGTCCCAAAGATTTTGGATTGTTGTATTTTCATTGTTGTCTGTTTCCAGGATGTTTTTATTTCTTCTTTGATCTCTTTGGTAACCCATTCATTGTTTAATAGTATGCCATTCAGCCTCTAAGTGTTTGAATTTTTTTATTGTTTTTACTTTAGTTGATTTCTAATTTTATGCCCTTGTGATCTCAGAGGATGCTTGATATGATTTCAATCCTCTTGAATTTGGAAAGACGTTGCCTGTGTCCCAATATGTGGTCAATCTTTGAAAATGTCCCATGTACACTTGAGAGGAATGTATATTCTGTAGTTTTGGGGTGCAATGTTCTGCAGATGTCGATTAAGTCCATCTGATGTAGTGAGTCCTTTGGGATTGAAGTTTCTTTGCTAATTTTTTGTCTAGATTATTTATCCAGTGATGTTAATGGGGTGTTAAAGTCTTCTATGATTGTTTACTGTCAATCTCTTCCCTGATATCTTCCAGAAGATTTTTATGTATTTGGGTGCTCCTGCATTGGGTGTATAAATATTTACCAGAGTTAAAACCTCTTGTTGTATTGATCCCTTTAGAATTATGAAGTGACCTTCCTTATGTCTTGTTATGGTCTTCACTTTGAGGTCTATTTTGTCAGATATAAGTATTGCTACCCCAGTTTTTTGGTTTTTTTTTTTCATTTCCATTTGCCTGATAGATATTTTCTATCCTTTCACTTTCAGTTTGTGTGAGTCCTTGTTCTGAGGTGGGTCTCCTGTAGACAGCATATAAATGAGTCATGTTTTCTTATCCATTCAGTCACTTGATGTCTTTTGATTGGAGCATTTAATTCATTTACATTTAATGTTATTATTGATAGATACTTGTTTGTAGCCATTTCTGTACTTTATGCTTAGGTTCCTTCCTCCCTTTCTATTTCTTTTTACTGCATTCCCTTTAGCATTTCTTACATTGCTGGCTTGGTAGTGATAAATTCCATTAGCCTTTTTTGTCTGCAAAGCTTCTGATTTCCCTTTCAATTTTGATTGATAGTCTTGCTGGATAGAGTATTCTTGGATTCAGTCCTTTGCTTTGCATAAGTTTGTATACTTCGTTCTGTTCCCTTCTAGCTTAATGTATTTCTGTTGAGAACTTATTTGATAATCTAATGGGGGATCCTGTGTCAGTAACTCTCTGTCTCTCTCGCAGCCTTTAAGACTCTCTCTTTGTCATTAACATTTGCCATTGATGTATCTTGGTGTGGGTCTTTTAGGATTCATCTTGCTTGGAACTCTCTGTACTTGTGTAACTTTTTTCTTCCCCATGTCAAGGAAGTTTTCTGTCATTATTTCTTCAAATAGATTCTCTAATTCTTGCTGCTCTTCTTGTCCCCTCTTATATGTATGTTACTTCGTTTCATGTTGTCCCAAAGCTCCCTTAGGCTCTCCTCTGGCTTTTTAATTTTTTTTCTCCAGTTGCTATTCAGATTGGGCTTGTTTCCTTACCTTATCTTTTAACTCACTAATTCAGTCCTCTGCTTCTTCTAGTCTACTGTAGACTAGAAGAAGCAGAGGACTGAATGGCATTTTTGGTTGTAACTATACCACTTTTGATTTCTTCCTGATTTTTGCATAGGCTATTGATTTTCTTTTCCATCCAGTTTATGAACTGTACAACCATTACTCTGAATTCTTTTTGTCATGTTGCATGCCTCTGTTTCATTTATTTCCTTTCTTGATGATTCCTCTTTTTCTTTCCTCTGGGGATTGTTTCCTTGGCTCCCCATTCTATCATCATAAGGTCCAATCACCAAATTGTGAGGGTCTGGGCCATGTGCAATCAGAGCTTCACACCACCTAAGTGTCACTAACAAACTCCAACACCAAGACGTGTGGCTGCAGTGAGTCTGTGTGATCCACATTCTCCCAGGATCAGAGTCGCCAGCACTCAGTGTGGCCTCTCGTGTGCATCTAGAATCAGGGAATCCACCTGCATCATGCTGAAAAAGCAACCCCACTGGGGTGTGCTGAAAATCAGAGTCCCCTAGCATGTTCCAGGAGTCAGTGTTCCCCTGTGCCTGTGCCTAGAATCAAGTATCAGAGTTTCTGTCGCTTGGTGTGGCCTTGCACTAAGAATCAGGGTCCCTGTGTGTGCATGCACTGAGAATGGGAGTCACTGGCTCTTAGTGTGCATGAACTTGGAATCAGGGATCTGTGTGCAGGCAATGAGAAACAGAGTCAAGTTACTGGTGCTCAGTGCTGCCTCTCACATGGAGAATCAGGGTCCCTGGTCTGCTTGGGGGACTGGGTTGCACAGCCACCCTGTGTCAGTGGGAGCTCCACTCCTGTGCTGCAGGAAACAGACTTCTGTGTGCACTTACCAAGAATCAAAGTCAGGTGGCACAGCTGCCCTATGTGGGCCTGGTCACATGAATACGAGCTCTGGGAAGCAGTCTCCCTTTGTTCGTGTACCCAGGCTCAAATTCAGGTCACACAGTCACCCTGTGTGGGCAGGAGGCCTGCTTGCACAGAGTGGGTCCAGTAGTTTCTATGCCACTGCATCAGGCCAATGAGGATATGGATGGGCTCTGTGGCTCACAGAAATCCATGGCTGGGATTCCTGGAGTCTTGGTGTCCGTTGGTCTGCAGCTGTGGTCACAGGTCTTTGTCCTCAATGGCCACAGGGTCCCAGTTTGCATCTGAGACCAGATTGGGTGGTGGCGAGGCTAGGATCCTAGTCTCAAGCAGTTCTGTTCTTCAAGATGGTGTGGTTTCTGGGCTGGCAGTGTCCTCCCTGTGGTGGCAGTGGGGCTTCATCATCTAAGACTGCCTGGTTTGGCAGCCCCCTGGAATACCTGCAGGATCTAACTGTCCCTAGCTCACATGTACACACACCACACACATCCACACACTCCTCTATCACTCCCTCACACGCTCTCCCTCTCTACCTTCTTACTTGTCGCCATCTTCTCTCATCTTTGGCATTTTAAGTATGATGTGTCTTGGCATGGGCCTCCTTAAGTTCATCTTATTTAGGACTGCCTGTACTCCCTGGACTTCTATTTCTTTCACCAGGTAAAGGAAATTTTCTGTCATTATTTTTTTCATATAAATTTTCAATGTCTTGCTCCCTCTCTTCTTCTTCCAGCGCTCCCATGATGTGAATGTTTATACTTTTGAAGTTGTCTCAAAGGCTCCTTACACTATCTTTGTGTTTTTGGATTCTTTTTTCTTTTTGCTGTTCTGAATGGATGTTTTTTGCTACCTTATATTCCAAATTCTTGATTTGATTATTGGTATCCTCTACTTTATTGTTGATTCCTTGTAAATTATTCTTTATTTCAGTAAGTATAGCCTTCATTTCTGACTGGTCCTTTTTCATGTCTTTGATGTTCTCACTAATTTTCTTTAAATTCTCACTAAGTTCCTTGACATTATCACTAAATTCCTTGAAGCTCTCAATAAGTTCCTTGATCATCCTTATAACCATTGTTTTCAACTCTGTATCTAGTAGTTTTCCTTCCATTTCATTTGGTTCTTTTTCTAGAGATTCTGTTCTTTTATTTGTGACATGTTTCTTTGTCTCCACATTTTGGCTACTTCCCTGTATTTCTTTCTATGTAGTTTGTAGATCTGATTCCTGGACTTAGTAGAGTGGCCTTGTGTAGTAAGTGTCCTGTGGGGCCTAGTGGCACAGCCTCTCCAGTGACCTGAGCTGGGCACTCCAAGTGCACTCCTGTGTGAGCTCTGTGCACTGTCCTATTGTAGTTGAGCCTTGATTGATGTTGGCATCATTGGGAAAGATTGAACCCCAGGCCAATTGGTTGTGAGGATTAGCTGCAACTACAGTGGAAGAGCTGCTGTCCAGGAGTCGATCCTATGAAGCATGACTTGCCTCAGTGGTGCTTTGGTGCTCACCAAGTCCATCCCTTGAATGTGTCATTTATGGAGGTGGAAGAGTTGTTATCCCATGTGGTCGAAGCTAACTACCAGACGCACTGGCTCTGGGGACTCCAGGAATGTGCAAAGTCAGCTACTGCCCGTGTCCTGACTGCAGACACCTGGTACAAGCTACAGAGTGGTCTGCAGATGTCTGCTACTTGGATTGGGCTTGGAGGTGTCCAGGACAGGCCAAGCTGTGAAACAAGGCAGGCTGCCTCTAGTGCTGGCCACTTACTGAGAGGTATGGGGCACACTAAGGCTAGTTGCTTCTTGTTTGTGAGATTTTAGGAAAAGTCCAAAGCATGAGGCAAGTGATCCAGTTTTATGGAAATAGCTTGGTTGAAGTAGGGAAGGGTGGGGTCTCAGGGAATCACTAGGGCAAGGCAAAAATGTTGAGCCAATATGATGGATATTCATATATGGTAACTGCCTGTTGGCTCTGTGGCAGGGAAACTCAGCAAAGAAACAATAGCTTCTTCCAGCACTTTTATCTGGGAGAAAGCTGCCCCTCTAGCTCTTACTTTGATTCCAGACATGTTAGTTCCTCCCTGAATGTCCCAGGTTCCTTTCAAGCTACTTCCCCAGTGCTGGAGCTCAGAGGGAGTAAGTCCATGTGAAGGCACTTTAAAAGAAATTGCATGCGGCTCCAGCAGCCTTAGTAACACTCAGCTAGAATTCTTACTGGTTTTTACAGCCAGAAGTTATAGGGACTTTTCTTTCTGGCACTGGAACCCTGAGCTTGGAAGGGCTGATGTGGGACTGGGATCCCTCATTCCTCAGGGAAACCTTCGCAACCAAGATATCTCTCCCAATTTTAAACCACATGTGGTTGTAGGATCATCCAGTTCCACTATTCTGCCCCACGGCTCTGCCCCTCCTACCAGTCTCAATGTACTTCTTTAATTCCCTTGTTGTAGGACTTCCTTTCAGCTAGATTTTAGGTGGTTCTAAATGCTTGTTGTTCTGAATTTTTGTTGTAATTTTGATGTGGTTATGAGAGGCAGCAAGTGGCTCATTTACCTAAACCACCATCTTGACCAGAAATCTCTGCATCCCAAAAGTTTTGATATGTCATATTGTCATCTTCATTTGTTACAATGCATTTTTTATCTCACTTTTTATTTCTCTTTGATCCTATCATTTTTTAGTAGCCTGTCGTTTAATCTCCACATGTTTGTGGGGGTTTTGTTTTCTCTTTACAGTTGACTTCTAATTTCAAAGAATTATGGTCAAAGAATATGCTTGACATATATATTTTAACTTTATAGAGGCTAGTTTCATCTTCTAACATATGGTCTATCCTTGAGAATGTTCCACGTGTACTGGAAAAGAACATATAATCTGATGTTTTTGGAGGAAAGGCTCTGTAAATGTCAATTATGTCCATTTGGTCTAATGTGTCATTTAAGGCCAATACTGCGTTATTGATTTTCTATTAGGATGATATATCTGTAGCTTTTAATGGGGCATTTAGGTCCCCTACTATGATTGTATTTTTGTCAGTTTATCCCTTTAGATCTGTTAGTTGATATATTAGTTAGTTAGCTTTATATATTGTGGTGTTCCCTGATTGGGTGCATATATATTTAGAAGTGTTATGTCTTCTTGATGTAGTGTCCTCTTTAACAAGATAAAATGTCTATCTTTACATAAATAAATAAATAGGTCTATATCAAACTAAAAAGCTTCTGTACAGTGAAAGAAACTGTCAACAAAACAAAAAATCAACCTACCAAATGGGATAAGATATTTGCAAACAGCAGCTCCTGCAAATGGTTAATATTGAAAATACATAAACAACTTATAAAACTCAACACTAAACAAACAAAAATGGCCTTCTGACCATTTATATTGGATTAAAAATGGTCAGAAGGCCTGGAGAGACACTTCCCCAAGAAGACATATAAATGGCCAATAGACATATTAAAAGATGCTTAACTTCACCAGTTAGTAGGGTGATGCAAATCAAAACTACAGTGAGCCCTGGCCAGATGGCTCAGTTTATTGGAGCCCATGGAATGCTACTCAGCCATAAGAAAAGGTGAAATACTGTCATTTGAGACATGGATGGACCTTGAGAATATTGTTCTGGGTGAAATAAGTCAGTCTGAAAAGGTTAAAAAACCATAGAATTTCATTCATATGTGTGATATAAAACTGAAAGTAATAAATGAACAAACAAGAAAATCAAACAAACAAAACATAGGCACAGACAACAGTATGGTAATTACCAGAGTGAAAAGGGTTGGGAGATAATAAAGAGTAAAAGGGATCAAATATATGGTGACAGAAGAAGACTTGAATTTGGTGGTGGACACACAATGCAATATGCAGATTATGTGTAATAGAATTATGCACTTGAAACCTATGTAATGTCATTTACCAATGTCACCCCAATAAATTTAATTTCAAAAAAGAACTATGGGATAAATACTATCCAAATGGCCTCAGATATGTTAAGAAAACTATACCTACTTCCTAAATACTCTTTAACCATCTTTTCCAAAGTGCCTAGTCTTTATCACCTCCCCCCACTACTGAGATATTGTTTTTCATGGACAACTCTTTTGTTAACTAATAATTTAGTATTCACTGATACAATTTTAAGGTGCAACTACTTCCAGAGGACTCTGCATTTAAATAGAGAACTTTTCTCTTGCCATGTCACTTTCACACCTTTTGCAGAGTAAATATATAAAAAGGAAGAGTTTTAAACTCACAGTTGACAGAGTTGAGAGTGTGAGAAATGGGGAGATGCTAGTCAAAGGATACAAATTTTCACTTATAAGTTAACTAAGTTCTGGATATCAAATGTACAGTATGCTGACTGTGTGTGTGTGTATGTGTGGCATGATTAATGATATTGTGTTGTACACTTGAAATTTACTAATAGAGTAGATCTTAAGTGTTCTCACAAAAAAGTAACTATGTGAAGTGATGGATATGTTAATTGGATTGATTGTGGTGATCATTTTACAGTGCATACATGTATCAAATCATCACATTATGTACCTTAAATATATACAATTTTATTGGTTAATTAAAGCTCAATAAAGCTGGAAAAACAAATAAATGATATGTTTGATAGGAAAAAATAATTTTAAAAGACTTGGTGCTGAGTTAGAAAGGTAGATGAGCATTGCCTCAGTCTATAAAGTATTGATGCATTTATTAGACAAAATACAATTTACACACTCTGACTCAGTTACAATAAACTTAATCTGACTTCATCTTGGCTGAAGCCCCAATTCCCACAGTATCTTTCAGGTTAATATTCAGTCAATTCAAAGTTTAAACTTCCCAAAACAAATTAAATTAAATCAAAAAGTTCAAACTTCCTATTAGGGCAACCTCTTACCTTCTTAAAATAGATTCTCTTCTCTGTTCCCAAGATGGCATCAGAGTGCAGAGGGAAGATTATATAGCTTCACTGCACTGGAGAAGGGAACCCTGTGCTGCATGTTAGTCTGTTGTTCCTTTCTGAACTCTGTTGAGATGTTTGTAACCATGACTGATTATCATAAGTAATGAACAGGTGCCCACCACACACTATCTTGGGGTCACCTGGTCTTTGGAGAAGCATGCTGGGAAACACTAGTAATGACCACAGATCTTGCCATTACTCTACTAGTAGGGTTCCCATACTCAGTTACCGCCTCTTCCTGATATCAGGCCTCTTCTGATCCACCTATCCTTTCTTCAATCTCGCATTCCCAACTAGGACATGTGAGAACTTAAGATTTCCTGTATATCTATACAGGATCAGGTACATTATCCCTAGTCCTCTCTTCTCCTTTTCATGTCATGGTGCCATTTCTATTCAACTGTGGTTACTTTTTGTTGATATGTGGCAGTATGTGATCCCCTCCAAGAGTGATGATATCAGTCCCTTTTTGTGGCCTGTTGTGTGGGGTCAGCATCTTAAGCCTAAGCATATTCCTTCCCAAATATATCCAAGCTCCTTCGAGCACCAAAATGGATTTCAGTTTCCTGAGTGGCAAAATTCCCTTTATATTAGTATCCTCCATCCTTTCTATACAATGGTTGATGGTGCAGTACTATTTTTAAACCACCACATTTTGTACTTGGTATACAAAGAAAATATTTATTTTCATCAAAGCCTGGCTTTTGAAACTATTATCTCACAATGGACTTAGAAAGTTATTGAAACTCAGCTGAACAGTGATACATTTGTTCCAGGTCATATCTGTCTTTCCCTGAAGTAATAAGTTCAATTGATTCAATGAGTAGTAGGAGTACAAGACAAGGAAACAGATTATCAGGAACAATTTGCAACAAAAATTAGTTTAATATCTTAAAAATATACAGGGCACATGTTCATTCTTCAATTTAGATAAAAATATTTTAAAATACCTACCATGTTAAAGCCATCCACTGTTCTGGGTGGCTGTACATAGTGAATAACAAGAAATTCCACAGATTAATTTCTAGCACCACAAATTTACTATAAAATAAAACTATTTCCAAACCATGGGCAATTATTTTTGGCTACTTTCAACACAATGATACATCAGCATGGCCAATCAATTCTTTCTTCATTAAATCTGTGAGTAGAATATTGTGACTGATTGCTTTTTATCTGTGTAACTAGAAGTTAACCTAAAACCCTATTATTTTTCAAAATTTATGGCTGGAAATCCTATGATTCAATTTCCTGCCTTAGTGAGTATAGTATAGAAAGTTACATTACTGAACAAAATTTAATATTTGAAGATTGAAAATATTGCTAGGTCTTGTAGTCATCTTTCCAACCATCAATGGCATCAGCTCAGACTAGTGATGTTGTTGTAAAAGGCTTAAAAGATTGTATTTAACCCATAGTGAACTCAAAGCACTAGAAAACTAGGACACGGTTATCTTTTGATACACCTCTTTCTGAAATAAACAAATAAATAAATAAATAAATAAATAAATAAATAAATAAATAAATTCAGAAAAAGTTTTAGTTAATTAAGAGTCCTAGCTAAAGAAAATTGTATTAATCACTTGGATGCTTGCTTGAAGATTACTAGAATGAGATTTTGAACTACATTAAATAAAATTTTATATCAAATGATGGTGCAAACTTATTGGACATTCCAGTAAGCTTTTTTTTCATACTGAAAGGCATTTAAGATTGTTCAACGATTGTCATTTTGCTTTATTGAGCCTAGAATACAATGGTTTGCATATTTTCAAATGTGCCTTTAATAAAGTTCTTAAAAGCTTTACACAGTAGTGATGTTATTCTTAAAAGATTCTTGATTTTACTGCCCTGTCCGATATTGTTCAGAATCAGTCCAACTCTTGCTCTAATTTGAGATAAGCTGTCATTTGTTAAAGGGATTCTTTAGACAGGTAACTGGGAGTGTTTTGCTTTTCCTAAGAGAATAATTACATTTTCTACTTAATAAAAAGCTTATGCATGAATTTAAGCATAACCAATGGACACAAAACACTGGGGGGTAGGGGAGGTGGGGGGAAGGGCAGGGTAAAAAAGAGATATATGTACTAATCTTTGTAAAACTGTATGTAATAAATAAATAAATAAATAAATAAATAAATAAATAAATAAAGCTTATAGTTAAAAATCATCTCAAGTTATAGCCAGGCAAAAATATGAAAGGAAGAACCATTTAAATGACTATATGAGATTTCAAATCTCTTTTATTTTAATTGCTGAACAAATTTTTCAGACTTGAAAAGGACTAGTTTGGCAATCCTGAAGCAAAATCCCTTGTTTATTAATAGTTATAGCCTTAACCTATTGAAAAAAAGCAATATGAGGCCCAGAAAGAAAGCAACTCAGGCTTTTTAGGAATGACAGTGTGAAAGATGGCACAAGAAGTTGCCTGGTGGGTTAACGCAATAATTAGAGCAGAAATATTTTCACCTGAGTTCAACACCTCTCCCTCCTCCCAGGACTTCTTGCATAAAATTGCAATGATTGATTTATGTGCCTAGGATGGGCTGCTCCCAGATGACAATGAAGAAGGATTCATTCCAAAACATACTAGAGCGTGTACACAGTACATTCATAGTACAAGGAATAGTAGCAGGGACATTTCTAGCAGTAGCAGAAGCAGGGAAGACCAGATGGTAAAGGGATGAATGCCAGCCAGCAGAAGCCAAGAGGCCCAGTATGGGGGCTTGTCTGCTAATCACATTCAAACCTATACCTAACCAGAAAGCCATGTCCCAAACTCTGTAAATAATGCTTGTTTCAGGGGTCAATTTTTCCAAGAGCTTTCTGTGAAAAGGTTTCAAATCTAAACTAATAAAAGCGAAATATTAAAATTAACCGTTTCTCCGAGACAGGGTAAGCCACGCCCACCAGCCAATCAGAGCGGCTGTATGCAAATTAGCACAGCCAACATGGCGGCCGCCACTCACGGACCTGAGTAAACAGCCCTTTCCATTGCGGCAGCAGTGAAAGTGAAGCTGCGCCCCTCAGCTCAGCTCCGATTAAACTGCCTCTAGCGAAACACAGCTTTTTGAAACATTGTAACAATCATAGAATCCTCCGGAGCTGAAGGAAAGAGCAGCTCCGGCCTAACCAGTAAAAATAACAATTGTTTCATTATAGACGCTGCGAGGTGAAGCAGAGGCTTCGTTAGTAGTTAGAAGGCC
>PVJC01002462.1:31748-79481 GCA_004026665.1 Murina feae | reverse complement strand
AGAGAAACCCGTTTTGGATTTCCTTCTGATGCTAGTCTCTGGTTGTCTGTGGGACCTCCAAAACTCGTCTGGAGCTGGAGTTCAGAGCCGCTGGGAGCTTGTGGCTCTCTCCGTTTTGGAAAAGAACCACGACCTTCCGGTACCAGCCCTTCCCGAGCCCGTGTGCGCGCCTCCGTACCTCTGTACTTTGCTTCCGCTGTTGCTCTGAGTCTCAGACTCTTCTCTGGTTGTAGGATTTTCACTCAGCCAGCCGTCCTGTGGGTGCGAGGGGTGTCCGTGTGTTCTTTTCGTGGTTTTTCTGAAATAGTTGTTCACAGCTGCATATGCGGTGTCTACCCTATGCCGCCATCTTGTTTCTCCTATTGTTAACTTTTTGACATCACCATTCAGTGTGTGCGAGTCCACACACACGCACCCCTAATCAAGAAAAGGTTCACAGAACTCTGCTTATCGCTAGTATATGCCAAGATCTTTAATATTTCTGAATTTTTAAAGTTAGTTTTATTTGTTAAAAAGCACTGGCTGAAGCTCTCTAAGTTGATTTCAGGACAAAATAAGTAGTAGGTCATGACTAGCAGGATATGTTTTTAAAACTCCAATGTTTTAAAAATTCTGAGCCAAATATTTGTGTGTTTTCTTTTGAAATTATATTAGCACAATAGAAACTAGTTACGAATGGCAAGGAACTCACATTTTTCTTTAACTCTCTCCACCATCAGCCCCTGAAGCAAATGGAAACATTTGGACTGATGGGGTGGTATCCTGATCCTGAGGTTGGCAGGAAGGCAGGCTGTGTCAGCCATAGAAAAAGTTCTTATTTTCTCCTTCTCCTCCTCCCCCTCCTCCTCCTCCTCCTCCCTCCACCTCTTCCTCTACTTGTTGCTGTTGTTATTGTTATTCTCTTTCTCCTCTTCCAGTTGTTCTTCTTGTTGCTCTTCTTGCTGATCTCCTCCTTCTCCTCCTCCTCCTCCTCCTCCTCCTCCTCCTCCTCCTCCTCCTCCTCCCTGGACAGAACACCCATCTTCTCAGAGTCTCACCTCAAACAATGTGGACAATATCCTCCTGAGGATGCAGTTTCAGGGTCACATGCACTGGTGACAAACCTGAGGGACTGTACATGAAAAGCACACATGGCCGATGGTCCTGTCACCTCTCCAGGCTCCAGGAACGGAGGCTTCCGCTTCCCATGAGAACGAGGCATCTCCATCCACGAAGCTCCAAGGGAAGAGAGAAGCCAGGCTCTTAATGATGACGAGGGGCATGAAAGCGACTGGTCACCAGACCCCAGTGTCTGCAGACACCTGCCTTCCTCCATCCCCTGGAAGTCACCCTAGAGTGTGGGTGTGGGAACAGGCACGGCTGAGGGGTGTGGTCTCAGCCCTGACTCCTCTGGGAGGGTGCTACCTCTGTATTTGCAAAAACTCTGGCTTGGTGACATGTCCCATCTGTGGCTGGGAATCCCCAGTTTTGTGGGGACATACACTCCTAAGGGGCTTCCTCCTGGCTGTAAACTGGCCATGAAAAGCATCGAGTCCCGCCCGGCCCTCTGCAAGGGGCAGCCCACTGTTGCTGCATCGTGCTCATGTGCCCGTTCACTCATCGGATATCGCTGGAGGCATTGTCCTAGGCCGGGGTGACCCCTGGGATGTTTGCTTAGCTTTGGGATCTGAAGTCTCAGCTCCTCCACGGAGGAGAGCAGGCGTGGAGGTGAGGACGGCGCAGCTCCACATGGTCTGTCGGTGCATGTGACCAGGTGGGTACAGGTCTGCCCCTGAACAGCAGAGTGGCTTCCAGAGCCCGTCACCATCCGCGCCACAGGACTGGTCACTGTGGGATGTGCTTTTCATTAGTGTCACCTTCAGTCCAAGCAAAGGAGCAAACACCCAGAAACACCTTCTCCTCGTCCTTCGGGCGGACAATCCCTGCGGTTCCCACACTCGCCACACAGGCCCGTCTTCTGCCTTGTTCCAGACCTTTCCAGAAATGTCTCCTTTCTAGACTGTGCTTTCCTGCTCGGGGGCTGAGAAAATGCGTGCTCCTGTCGATCCTTAGCACGCAGGCTGTGGGTGGCTGGTTTAATTATTAATGTGCTGTTTGGGCCCACTGATTAGACCCCTACTTGTTTATTTTTAAACTCTGTGGTTGTTTTAGTTGAAGAAATCAGGGAAAGTAAATATTTGGAAATAAAATGCAGAGATGCAACTACATTACAAGGCTCTATCTCAGAGATGCAGAGGAAATGAAGACGAGGAATCAGCATAAATCAGCAAGAGCGAAGTGTAGCGAATCACAAACACCCAAGGCACGTGCGTCTGATTTTTGAATCGTCCTGTTAATGTCTCTCTCCTCTCCACTCGGACGCTTTCTAAGCAGACGGGGACCCGATCTCTAGGCGGGTGGCCCCCGGCGCCTTCTGCCTGGCTCCTGCCTGAGGGAGGGAGTTGTTTCAAGAGGAAGGGGACGGTGACTCCTCGGCACAACATACTGTGCATTTGAGAGCAAATGGCAGTTTTCCTTTGCCATTCGCCCTGACATGCTAGAGAGGGTGATCGTCTCTCTATCTGCAAAGTCGCCACTCAGGATGCTTTGCCGACGATGAAGCCAGAAGTGGGTCATGCCACAGGCTCCCTGCTCACACCCGCTATCGTCCAGCAGCCTCGTGGAGCGTGGCTTCAGCACTGGGCGCCCTGTCCCCTGAGCACTGTCCTTGCCCGGATGGCCATCCCCAAGGCCAGGAGCTGCGACCTGTGCCGGCAACCCTGGACCTCTCTGTGGGAGTCTGGCTGCCAACTGTGGTGGTGGACGTGCCACAGAAGGTGGGTGCCCACCGGCCACAGGGCCTTGCGGGCAGCTCGTTGGCATGTATTGGCTCTGTCACCCCTGTTTCCCCACCTCCTTAGCAGCAATGCTCCTGCCTCAGAAAGAGGAAAGAGAGCCTGCTTCTCGGTGCCTGGTCCAGAGTGGTCCCTTGGCAGCCCCCCGCCCCCCGCCATAAAAGGATGCTGAGACTCTGCATCCCGAGCCACTCCCTGCCCCCCCCCCACGCTCTCAAGGAAAGACTGGGGCCTTGGTGCTGAGTGTGGCAGCCCCTGGCAGCCCCTGCAGCCCAGCCCTGCTTGCAGTCAGCCCTGGTGACAGCCAGCACTCTTCAGGGCAGGCTGGCAGATCCGGCAGGGGGTGGGCAGAGGCCGCTGCCAGCCTTCTTTGCAATTCAGATGGTAATGTTCTCCTGGGCTTGTTTACCATCTGCTGGGCACACAGACATTTCTCGGTTTGGTCATTAATTAATGTCCTAACTACCAAGCCACAGCGAGCGTGCCGGACTGGGCCTTGAAGGCGATGCCACTGAATTCCTTTCAAGTCCACGACCAACCGTTTGCTACCTGAGAATGGCCGGCTCTGGGGAGGCTGGGATTCCTTAAGGCGGTTTTTGTAGATCATCAACCCATTGCACTTCCGTGCTTGGAGGTTAGTCCAAGGAAGACATCTGAATGTTTATTTTCAATGTTTTCCCTAAAAAGTAATTTTGCACTCAACTGCACAGAGGTCTCTTTATCCCTCCAATAATCAAGGACTGTAGCGGAGGCTCAGGGCTAAAGAGAAATGCTCTCCTGTCCCCTCAGCTCATCTCAGGTTCTCTTGATGGCAGGTGACAGACCAAGTCGCCATCTTGGCCCCACCCCCACCCCCCAAAAAGCGTGGCTGGTGGAGACCTGGCGCGTGGGTTGGTGGGCGCTCCGTTCAACTCGCCGCGTGGCCTTGGATGCAGCCCAGAGCATCTTTGTACGTCAGCCTCCTTCTCTCTGAAACGGAACCTGGGGACAGTGACCCCCCGAGGGTCTGCCCACTAGGAGCATCGTTTGTAAGCACAGCCAGGAATCAGGCTGAAGGTGCTTATGGTGCCACATCATCCAAGGGAATGCCATGGACCGGATGTCTGTGTCCTCCCCAAACGGAGAAGCTGACACCTGACCTCCCACCCCCACAGTGTGACGGTGCTAACAGTGGGGCTTCTAGGAGGTGATTACCATGAGGTAGAGTCAGGAGGGTCCAGTCCTCATGGATGGGTGCCCTTCAGAGTCACCGGGGACCTGGCTTCTCCTCTCTCTGCCCTGGAGGACACAGCAAGAGAGTCGCCATCGGCAGCCAGGAGGAGGGCTCTCGTCGGAGTCCCACTGTTCCCTCTGTCCCTCACTGCTGTTAGGGTGACCCCCCGATCTGGGGCCCCTCGTCTCCAAAGCCACCAGTGGGAGGTGCTTTTTGTTACAGCAGCACCGATGGGCAGAGATGGGGTGAGAGCACAGACATCCGGGAGGCTTGGCCTTGCCCTGACTGGAGAAGGAGAGGCCGAGAGGGGGTGGGGACGCATGGTCTCGTGGTCTCTGCAGATGCAGGGGGCCCCCAAGAGCATCCGGATCTCTCAGGGGGACTGACTGGCCAACTAATGAGCAGAACGAGACAGTCAGCCTGGAATGGAGTCCAGGCGAGATCCTGACTTCCCAGCCCATTGGCGTGATTTCCTGGGGAACCTGGAAGGGGCGTCTGTGGACAGGCAGTGAGGTACACTCTCAGGCATTCCTGATTCACGGCACTTGCCATAAACAACCCGTCTCTCGCAGGACGATGGCTTCCAGAGGTGACGGCTTCAAGGGGAATTTGTCTGCTTTGGCGGGAACATCTTCTCGCCTCATGGTCTTTGTTTTGGGAAATGGAAGGATGGGCCAGGGCTCGTAAGTGTGGACCTGATGTCTTCATGCTCCACAGTGAAACAGGCTTTCTTAATCCACCCTGGCGGGCAGCCGTCAGCTCAGGAAGGGCAGCCAGCCACGGAGTCGGCAGAGGAACTATGGGGAGGGGGAACCAGTGCCTTTTATGGCTCCTGCAGCCCAAGACGGGATGGCCTGGTGTCCTGTGGTCTTGGGAGGGTCGCTGGGTCCCCCAGGTCCTCCTGACTCAGAGCTGCCAGGTGCCCCAAGGAGGGCTACAGTGAGCGTGGGCAAGGGCACTTGGCACCCCACAATGGGGTGTGTGGGGGGCTCAGCAAAAGTTCCAAACTAGAGGCCCATGTAACCAGGAACTCGCCAATGGGGTTCCGGGGGTCCTCATCAGACGACACTGCAGGCTGGGAGGCTCAGTGGCCCCACAGGTCCCCAGGGCACCAGCTGAGCTGGCTCCCGGAGTGGCAGCAAGCTGAGGCCTGGTGGTCCATGCCAGGTGGAGATGGCAGGGCGAGTGGTGAACTTGGGGTTGGGGCCAGGTCCAGGGAGATGGGAGGTAACTTTCGTAGGTGGGGAAGGCAACGGATAGAGAGTCGACTTCCTTTTAGGCTTCTGCCTCTCACGGCTTTTAATCACAGCATCGACCACTCTGTGTCAATGTATCACTTTAAAATACTGAGCCCGGCCAGTATGGCTCAATGGTTCAACACCAACCCATGAACCAGAAGGTCATAGTTCAAGTCCTAGTCAGGGCAAGTACCTTGTTTGCAGCCTCTATCCCCGGGGGGCGGGGAGGGGTGTGTGCAAACGAGAGCCCCTCAGTGATTCTCTCTCATCATTGATGTCTCTCCCTCTCCCTCTCCCTTCCCCTCTGAAATCAATAAAAATATATTTAAAAATACTGGCCTAAATCATCCTCCAAAAATATTGGGGGGCACTCCCTGCCGTCTGTCTCTCACTGCTGTTAGGGTGAACACCATATCTTTCCTGCAGGCGGTGCAAGGCCCACATGGCATCCTTGCACAGGCCCGGGGGGTGCTGGGGACTTTCTCTACCTGTTGAGGCTGCAGAACGGGGTGACACTGCTGAGCCCAGAACCACAATCCCTCTAACTGTTCTGGCAGCAACACCTGTCTTCGCCCTTTTGGGAAAGCCTGTGCTCCAGGCAGCACTTTCTACGGGGTGTCGCCCTCCGCGCTTCACCCTGCCCCCCAACCGCCTCTGAGCTGCCAGGCAGGTGGCGCCCGGAACTGCTCTATTGTCACCCACTGGCTCCCAATTAAAACCGACACAGGTGCTGGCAACACCCTCTCCCCCCCGCCAAGCAAATTCCAACAGGAAAACAATGCCCAGAAATATTGTCTCCTGGACGGCCCCTGACCCCCGCGCAGGCACCCCGTCGGGAGGAACGTCTCTCGTGAGCAGCTTCAATCCATCACCGTACCTGCTTGATTGATAAACACTGTGGGTTTATATTATGATTACTGCGTGCCATTTTCTGTCACTGTTAATTTATTTGAAAGTCTTAACCTGGTAGGGTCTGACACCAGCAGTATTTTATAATGAGAACTGTAGAAATAAATCATTCCCTCCAAATAGTACAAAGAAAGCTCGCTCCGATGGTTCGGTACACGGGGGCCGGGAACCGGGGGGTTCCAGTGAAGGGGTAGGCAGCGCCTCATTGGGGCACCCCTGGGGCTGAGCCCTCCGATGCTGGAGGGATACTGTGGGCTCCTGCAGGTCCTGCATCTGATGATGCCCAGTGCTTGAAATAACGGAAGCCCTAGCACCTCTCTTCATTTGGGGGGAAAATACCCAAGTGCAGGAAGTTTCCAACTCCGTCTGCAGTCAGGTGCTCAGCCCACACAGACGTGACATCGCGGGCCGTGAACTTGGCGCCTAAACCCCGGGAGAAACGCTCCGAGTTCCTTCTCCTTCACGCGGAACCCGAGGCGGGAGGGCGGGCGGCCTTGAGGAGGATGCTCTGAAGGACAGAGACTCAGAGAAAACCCCGGGACCGGGACCCGGGACGCGTGGGTGGCTGGGCCCCCGCCTGGGGCACGGAGGGCGTCGGGGTACCAGGCACGCCCGGTCTGCACGCCCCCCCCCCCAGCCCCGTTAGGCTGCTCCCCGGTAGTTGGGGGCCGTCCAGACAATATTGAAACATTCCCAAATGAACTTTGCATAGAGACATTTTCATTCGCGCTCTCTCCTCATGCATATTAACAAATGGTATGCGCGGCCTCATTTAATTTACTGATTTTACATTCGGATCACTTTCTCTTTTACAGCTATTTTTACCGGGTTTCATTAATCTTTGTTGAATACAATGGCATACATCTTTAATGCGGCCGCTGTCAGGCCATATTTCAGCAGGAGCTGCAAACTGAATGACAGCGAGCAATATTAATAAATTTAACATAGACTGTATCAATTTTTAACAGGATGAATGTGGAAAGCTAAATGTATTATTTTTCGTTTAAATCATAGGGTTTATCACCGGTTAAGTAGCAGCCATTTCGGGGGTGGGGGTGGGAGGGGGGAACTTGTGACGTGCCATACAAATAGATTTACATCTCATTAATAAGGAAATTAGGCAAATGCCTTTCAAGTTCAGGCAAGTACATAAGTGTAATCTCCATATTAAAGAAGTAGTCTTTGATAAACCACGGAGGAATTGGGGTGGCGCGGCGGCCACACGTGGCGGGGCGGGCGCGGGGCTCGGCCCGCCTTTAATTACACCCCCTCGTTACGAAAGAGCTAAGTGTCCCTCCAGTTCCGCGCCCGCCAACGAGCCGGCCCCTCCCAGGCCATTTCTGCAGGAGCCGTGAAGGTTGGTGACAGCGGCGACGACGCACAAAACCAAATTCTCGCCTCGTCCTCCCCTCCTGCCCCGACAGCAGGTTGCAATATGGAGCCGCAGCCCTCACATCCCCAGCGGGAATGACCCGCTCGGGGTCCTGCTTTAGTGGGAGAGAACGAGGGGAGGGAGAGCAGGAAACCACCCAACTCTGATTTTTTATTTTATTGTTTTTTTGGTAAATTTCCCTTCACAAATCCCAACAGAGATAATTTGCTGTACAACGTAGACCGGGCGAGAACTTGTCTGTCTGTGTTAAATAAAAGTTACGCTTGGCAAGGCGCATGTTTTTGCAGTAGCTTTGGCGATTATAGGAAATTACATGCAAAGCCAGAGTTCTGATCTTAAGTTAATTTATAATTGGAAAAAACTTATTAATTAGCTGTGTCGCTCTAATTAAGAATTAGAAGGAAGTGCGTGAGCAAGCCAGTCAGCAGCCGATGACAGGAGGTTTGAACGCCCAGAAGATGCAGCCGCTCAGCCTTGCCCGGTGTGGGCTGCCTTCCACGGAGCCAGGAGCACGCCCGCCCCAGGGCGTCGGGAGGCCCCGGGGGTGCAGCTGGGTCCAGGGTGCCATGGGCTGGCCACGGTGCAGGGAAGGACTCGGCCCAAGCCTGGCCCGGCTCCCTCCGGGGGCCCAGCTCCTGGGCACACACACCTCTAGGCTAAGGTGACCAGATTTAAAGTGGTACACCATTGACGGGGGCGGGGAGGGGGAGGGGGCTTTTTTTTTCTTTTTTTATTTATTTTTATTTTTTTATTATTACCTAAAATATTACAAACAGTAATCGGGACTTTTTTAAAACGCCGCGGGATGCGGGACAAACTATTAAAAATCGGGACTATCCCGCCAAAAGCAGGACGTCTGGTCACCTTACTCTAGGCCCAGAGCCCGACCACTGTGCTTACCTGGTTCTCAGTTGGTTTCCCAACTGGCCTGTCTCCCTCTGAGTTTTTTAAAACAACAATTTTTATTTATTTAAGAAAGAAGGGGAGAGGCAGATGAGAGAGAATCATCCACTGGCTGCCTCCCGAACACCCGTTACTGGGGATAGAGCCCAAACCCGGGCATGTCCCTGACCGGGAATTGAACCATGACCTCCTGTTCCTAGGTCCATCCTCAATCGCTGAGCCATGCCGGCCGGCCTTCTCTGCATTTTTAAAAACACTGTTCTAGTGCTTTTTCCTTTATTCGCTGACAGATGCACAAGAGGACTGCATATGACAGGAATTATAAAGGCCAGAAGTTTCCCCCAAAACACGCATTCAATGAAACGCAATATTTTAGAATCTTTCATCTGACCCCCTGCCTGTCTTGGTGGCTGTGTCTTCCCCTGGTTCTCCATCTCCCAGCGCACGCCCGGCAGTGGGCAGCGTCTCTCCTGTTTTGATCGGTTGTTACGACAGGAAAGGAAATAAAAGCACAAACAAGATGAAAGCTACTGTCGAAGTCCATTGCTCACTGCAAAAATGAAAAATAAAAAAAATCCACCGTGATTAATTTTTTTTCCACCCAAACTGAACCGTTCTCATGTGTAAGGGGCATTTTCCACGGGCAGATTGCCTTCAATTAGGGCAGAACAGAAACTCAAGTGGGCATTGGAGAGAAGTCAGCTTTCTTATCTGAATACCAAAACAGGTGCCTCCTAGATAATGATGCTGAAAATAAGAAGAAAAAACACCCCTCTGCATTAGCACATTTCTACCATTCCATTCGTCTGCTGGCAAAACCCGGGATTCCTAGGACACCATCTTAGGAGGTTAATGATCTTTTGTTGTCTGCACTAAGCCTCTGATTCATTTTAAATTAGAGGCAAAGTGGTGTGTTTAAAGTAATTCAAATGGGAAGTAGTCTTTCTTTAAAATCAGGGGCCTTAATCCCCTCGCTCAGTCATTAGCCTGTAGTGAGCTAAAAGGCAAGGTTGTGGGGGATAAGGAGCAACTTGCTAGATGTTTAGGGTGTTGCTTCTAATGAAACCCTCGAGGCTACGCCACAGGAGCCCCTGCGTTCCCCCATCCCTCCCAGCACCGAGGCCTGGGATCCCAGCAGAACTAGGGGTGTTTCCGGAGATGCCTGTGTTCAGATGTCGTCCTGGGGCCTTGAAGGGTTTGCTCCAAGTCCCAGCAAAGGTCGCTCGATTCTATGAGGGGCTGAGACGCTTTGAAAGTTAAGCCCGAAGATGGCTGCGTTTACCCTAAAATTAAAATTTAAAATCCCTAGAACCTCTGGCATTCCTAGTTTATAGCCACGTGGAGAGGGTCCCAGAAAACCCACGTGGGCAGCTTGTCCACCTGCTGGCATCCTGGGATTAGGTGATGGCTATGCTCCTGGGGCTTGGGGTGTGGTCTGCGCTCCCCAGGCAAGTTATGCCTGGCTGTTCCTTGCTGCTCCCCCCGCCTGCACCCCAGACCTGCCTCTGACACTCCTCTATGCCCCCTACTGCAGATCAAGCCCACAATCCGGACATGTGCCATGACCGAGAATTGAACTGGCGATCTTCTGGGACATGAGATGATACTCAGCCACTGAGCCACACCAGCTGTGGCGGTGGCATTTTAAATCAATGTGGAAAACAGTTGATTAATACGTGAGGATGGGGCGCCTGGGTAGGCCTTTGGGAGGTGAAGGCAGGGGGATCCCTGAACCACAGGGTGCCACACAGGTGCCCAGGGGTGTCCTTCACAAGGACTGAATGCCTGGCTCTCACACTGTCATCTTCTGGCGGGAGTTTTCATATTGGTATTCGGACTCTGTTGACTCCAAAATTGGGTACTTAGAGATTTGCTTTTGAGAATTTTCAGGCAAATGGCCACAGAGACTCCTGAAAAGGAGCCAGTTGGTTATGAGCGTTTTCCTGCCTATGGCAGCCGAGTGCCCACCTTGGGTGTGGAGAGAGGCACCATTCTGCTTCAGGCTTAGCGAAGGAACAGGTTCGCATACTGAACGATCTTGTTAATCTAGAAACACCGACTGCCACCAGAGTCTCTGCCAAGGGGGGCCTGTCTGCTGTGTACGCATTCACGGTTATACAATAAAATACACAAATAAAGAAAATAAAACCTACAACAACACACACCTATTATCATTAGTGTCCTGCTCAAGAATGTAAACATTTCATTCTCTAATTTACATCATTTGCTGTTTAAAGTATCAGAAGAACATGGCTGAATTTCCAATTTAAACTATAAGTACTTTTAGTATGTCATGAATCACTGAGTAATTACTAATATTCATTTTCTATTAAGTTATTTTGTGAAAAATTTAATTTGTGCTTATTATTGCTACTAATAAATAACAGTATATTAACTTATTTGTTTCATTTCTTCTTATTTCCACAAGCGCACCCTATGGGCTAGCAGCTTCTTATTCCTCATAACATATGTCAAAATTAAGTCCGGATGTATAATAGCTTTAATATAAAAAGTAAAGCCACAAGTGAAGTAGAAGAATAAATAAATAGTCTTGAGAAGGTGGAAACTTTTAAGCTTAGATCAGAGGGTGAAATCATAAGCAAAGAAATTGAAGAGATTTAGCTAGGGAAAAATTATATTTACATTAACAAACAAGCAAAAATTAAAGCAAAGGCAATTAAAATAAACCAAGTACAAGAATTGACAAGGAAAATGCAGACACATGACAGACTAGAAAATGCTTTTCCCAGAGAAAGAGGTGGGTGTCTTACTGCATAAAGACTTCCTGCAAATCAACTCAAAAAGGTTTACACCTCAGGTCAAAAATGGTCAAAGAGGTGGAAATGGAATTACGCAAAAGTAAAGATGTTAAGAATCACTTGTCATAAGAAAAGTTAACCTGAGGTATTGTTTTGTATTAGGATGAAAAGAATGATAAAAAAAAATAGGCAAAAAACACAAAATAAGCAAAATTCTATACATATAAAAGGCTAAGTGATCGGCTGGTAGGTATGACGCGCACTGACCACCAGGGGGCACACGCTCAATGCAGGGGCTGCTGAGTGACAGCAACTTTGCAGAGTGGCCTCTGGGACTCCAGGACCCCTGCAGGGACGTTGGACTGCTGGTTTCGGCCTGATCTCAAGACCCCACCTGCTGGAGGGACCTACTCAACCCACAGACACCCTTCCAGCCGTGGCACCACCCCAGGTGCGGCCGGCCAGGGAGGGGCCGCGGGAGGTGGGCTCCAGAGCATGTCTGGCCCATCCCTCCCAGTCCTGCCGCCGTGCCTGCCACCTTCTAATTAATTTCCTCCCAATGCGCATGAATCCATGCACCAGGCCCCTACTAAACTAATAAAATAAGATTTCATGGTGAATATGCTGTGAGGAGATGGACATTCTCAGTGGTCAGGAAGGAAGAGATTTGTCCAAATTCTGTGAAGGAAATTGTCCCAGTGAAGTACTGACTTCCATATTGTTCAGTCTCTTTGATTTTATTTCCAATGATCAACATGAGGAAATGAATGAAAGATAAATATAAAGATAGTTTTCTTCTAAATTGCTTATAAAAAGAAAATGTTTTAAACAACTGAAACCTTATATAGTACAGAACTGGTTGGGCAAATTATGAAATAAGCATAAAATAAGACACTATGTGGTTATTAAGATGAGGATGCAGATTTATAGTTTATGTTACACAGCCCCATTGTGATTTATAGTGTCTTTGTGTGTTGTGTGTACATGGACACACACATACACTAAAGTTGGACACCAAGAGATAGCACTTGAGTGAACAGATGATATTCCCAATAATCAGAGAGGAATCAATATTATCTTAGTTTTATGACATAATTACGTAGTCTTTTAAAAGGCAGAATTCACATGCCAGAAAATTCACCCTCTTTCAATGGTTTTTAGTATATTCGCAAGTTTATGCCAACATCGCCACTGTCTAATTGCAGAATATTTTCATCATCCCCCAAATACCTGCACCCATGACCAGATGGTCCTCATTTTCTCCTGCAACCAGCGAGCACCCGTCTCCTTCCTGTCCCCATGGACTTGCCTACTCTGAACATGTAAATTATGTGGAATCATACAGTTGTGGGCTTTTGTGTTGGCCTTCTGCACTTAGAGTGATGTTTTCCAAGTTCAACAATATTACAACAACTATTTGTTCCTTCGTATGGCTGGACAAATCTCCCTGTTTATCCACTGGGTAGTAGGTGTTGTGTCCACTCTTGGGCTATTATGAATAATGCTGCTATGAACATGTGTGTGGATACATGTTTTCAATTCTTTTAGTTATATCCCTCAGAGAAGAATTTCTGAATCAAATGAGGAGCTTCCAGACTTTTCCAAAGTAACAGCACCATTTCACATTCTCACCATGAGGGTTCCGGTTTCTCCACATTCGCACCAACATTGGTATTTTCTGTCTTTTTTTTATTTTAGTCACCCTAGTTGGTGTGAAGCAGCTTTGCTTTGCATTTTTCTAATGACTAAGGATGGTATCTTTTCATGCGTTTATTGGTCATTTTTATATATTCTTTAGGGAAATGTCTATTCAAATTCTTTGCATATTTTAAGTTGAGTTATTTGCATTTTGACTGTTGATTGCTTATACATTCTGGATACCACAGACCTGTAATGATGTGCCAGTGTTCTCTCCCATTCAGTGTGCTCCTTTAACTTACTTTTTATCTTTTTCAAATAATTCTTTATTGTTGGAAGTGTTACCTAGGTCCCCTCTATCCTCCTTTCACTGTCCTGATACTGTCCTTTGAAGCATAAACGTTTTCCATTTTGATGACGTCAAATTTATGTACTTTCTTTGTCACTTATGCTTTAGTGTCATAGCTAACAAACACTGCCTAAGCCAAGGCCACGCAGAGTTAACCCTGTGTTTCCTTCTCAGGATTTTATAGCGTTAGCTCTCACATTTAGGGTTTCATGCGTTTGAGCTAATTGTTTGTAGATGACGTGAGGTAGAGGTCGAACTTCATTTTTTGCATGTAGAAACCTACTTGGAGTACCAGTTGTCGAAAAGACTATTCTTTCTCCATTGAAATGTCTTGGTATTTGTCAGAAATCAATTGACCAAAAATATATGGGTTTATCTCTGGATTCTCAGTTCCATTCCATTGATCTATATGCCTGTCCTTTTGCCAATACCTACATTGATTTTTGTAGCCCTACATTGTTTTAAAATCGAGAAGAGTTAGTCCTCCAACTTTGATTGCTTTTTCAAGGTTCTTTCGACTATTCTGCATCCCTTGCATTTCCATATACATTTAGAATCATTTTATTAAAACATCAATGTTGTTGGTTAATTTCTGCAAAAAAGCTAGTTGGAATTCTGATAGAGATGGCAGTGGTTCTGTAGGTGAGCTCGGGGAATACTGCACTTTAACATATGAAGTAGTCTAACCCATCGACGTGGGATGCCTTGCCATGTACTTAGGTCTTCCTTAATGTTGTCCATGATTTTCTTTAGTTTCCAGTACATAGTCTTCTATTTGTTTTGTTAAATTTACTCCTAAGTATTTTATTTCTTTTTAATGCTATTATAAATGGAATTGTTTTCTTAATTTTGTTTGAGTTGTTAATTGCTAGTGTATAGATATAATTGTATCTTGCAACTCATTTATTAGCTCTAATACTTTTACATATATTCCTTAACATTATATCTAATCTAAGAGTAATATGCAAATTGACCTTCACTCCATTAGACCCACAAGCCACGCCCACAAGCACACCCACAACCAATCAGGACCAAATGTGCAAATTAACTCAACTAAGATGGCGGCGGCCACGAAGCTAGAGTTGCCCCGGGCAATGGAGGAAGCCAGGGCCCTATGGGCCCTGAGCTCTACTCAAGGCTACAAAGTTTCAATTATAGAAGATAAATAAACCCCAGATACCTGCCAGGCTGGGACCTTGGGTTGCCAGGGGCAACCCAGGCTTCGGGGTGGGGGAGGGGGACCAAAGCAACAAAATTTCAATTATAAAAGTTAAATAAATCCCAGATACCTGCTTCCAGCCAGGCACCCCAGTAGGGACCTGAACCCTGAAGGGGCTGTGGGCAGCCTGAAAGGGCCATCAGCCCCTCACTCAGGCTGGCCAGGCACGCCAGGAGGACATCTCCTGAGGGGTCCCAGACTGTGAGAGGGCACGGGCCAGGCTGAGGGACTCCCCCAAGTGCACAAATTTTTGTGCACCAGGCCTCTAGTACACACACACACACACACACACACACACATATGCATAACCATGGACACAAACAATAGAGTGGTGAAGGGCTGGGGCAGAGTGACGCTGGGGCAGAGGGCAGGCTAGAAGGGGTCAATGGGAAAAAAGAGGGACATTTCTAATACTTTCAACAATAAAGATAACTTTTTTTTACTTATTTATTTTTAAAATGTATATTTTTATTGATTTCAGAGAGGAAAGGAGGGGGCGGGGAAGAGAGAGAGAGACATCATTGATGACCCTAGACTGCCCTCGCCCCACCTGGACATTTTAACTCTCATTACTAGGGCTGTCTGAAATTCTCCCACTGTGCTCCTTGCCATGGAGAACCAGGGCCACCATGCCTTCCGCATCGCCATTGCTCAGGGCCTGATACTCTGACACCGTCCCTGTTGCAGAGTTGAAACCCAGCGCCCAGTTTTTGAAGCTGTAAATGAATAAAAGCCCTTCCCCCAAATATGAGCTCAGCACGCAGAGCACAGCTCAGAGAAGGGACATAGATGCGCAGCCTCCCCACTACTCAGCTTCTTTGACCCCATCTGCAAACTCTCCGAATTCGGTGCCCGAACCTTCGTCCAAGTCCATCTGAAGAAGCACCAGCGCTGCTAACCAATTCATTTTCCTGAAGACGGAGCCAAGTAGCTTTATTTGTATAGGACCCAAGAGTAAATGTTCCCTGCTCTGGGGCCATACATTCTCTGCCCTAACGACTCGGTTCCGGCGAGGTAACCTGGATGCTGCCGTGGGCGGGACTTGAACGCGTGTCCCCTCGGGTCCCAGTGACACTTTACTGAAACCTGAACATCCTGTGACCTCCACACGCAACAAAATCTTCTCCTTGCGCTCTCTTTTCCTAACCATTTAAGAGCATAAAACCCTTTCCTACTTCCTGCGCTGCACCATGCAAGGTGGTGGGGCGGATCTGGACCACCGCCACACTTTGCCAATCCCTTCTTTGTTGAGACAGAGAAGCATCGATCAGATGCCCAAAACTCAGAAGGAAGGTAGGGGAGGGTGGGGGTGAGGGGAAGAAATCCACCAAAGGACTTGTATGCATGGATAGAAGCATAAGCAATGGATGTGGACAACAGGGGGTGAGGGTGAGGGCAGGAGTGGGGGGATGAGAGGACATTGGGGGGATAAGGTTACATTTGTAATATCTTAACAAAGGGGAAAAAAGAGAAAAATATATATTATTGATTTTTTACAGAGAGGAAGGGAGAGGGATAGAGAGCTAGAAACATCGATGAGAGAGAAACATCCATCAGCTGCCTCCTGCACACCTCCTACTGGGAATGTGCCCACAGCCAAGGTACATGCCCTTGACTGGAATCAAACCTGGGACTCTTGAGTCCGCAGGCCGACGCTCTATCCCCTGAGCCAAACCGGTCAGGGCACTAACCCTTCTTTTAAAAGGTGAACTCCAGAGACCAAGACCAATAGCCACAGAACAGCGCATCCAAGAGACCATCCCTTCCCCAAGTCCCACAATCGCTGGACACCTCACGGGCATTAAACGAGCGACCTTTTCCCAAACCCGACCGGCGGTCTCCACGTCCCCCTCTCCCTCCCCAGCCCTGGTTGCTTTGTTTTGTGTGGTGTTTCCCCAGCAACACTTTTGGTCCCGAAACACCCTGTTAGCGCTGGGCTCCTGGGAGACGCACACCTGGCGGACCAGAGGGCGAGCTCCCCGGAGCCAGGAGGGTCCAGGCCCCATAACGCAGCTTCTTTCCTTTTAGTTGGCCAAGGAGCCAAGTTTCTCGGCCCTTCCTCTTAAAATGCAACAATGTAAAGGTCACTGAGGAGGCGATGGAACTCGGAGTTGTAATAAGGAAGGAGAAATAAAAAATAATGACAGAAATAAATTGTCATAAGAGGGGATACAGTTATGATTTATTGTGATATTCTACAAATTTGGAGGTGATTAAAAGCCACCTAAAATTCACATTAACAAGTCACATAAAAATGGAATTAAACTAGTGGGCATAATGTGTCAGGGTATAAAGAAAAATCATGACAGAGATAAATTGACAGACGAAGGGTACTGTTCCCACCTCGCGCGGCGGCGCCGCCCTGACAGCAGCCTCGCGTTTTAATTTCAGAGTTGCGGTTGAGTTTTTGGAGTTCATTAAAGGCCCGCATTAAGGATCTCATAAAAGCGAGGAGGAATTAGTGACCATAATGTGGCAGAGGAAATAAAGAAACAATAATGACAGAAATAAATTGGCAGAAGAATGATACACTTAATGTTTCACTCTGACACCCTCTATTAATAGGCCCCTGCAAGCTGGAACAAATGTCATTCATATTTTAGCCAAAGCACACCACTAATTAGGCCGGCTCTCTGCGCCCGAATTAGATTTGAGATCCCTCACCTTTAAGAGTGGAATCATTTGAATTCGAAAGAAAAGAGCTGGTGACAGAAAAAAAAACTTTCTACTCGGGCTTTTTCTAATGAGATAAAATTCCCCCTTCTCCCCATTTCGCAGCTATAATTGCTGATTATGTTGTTACATAGCCGCGGCTCTCGGCTCTCGCCGCCCGTCATAATGATCTAGGCTGGCAGTTCAGGAGGCTTCAAACGCGGGCGGCTGGGGCGCGCGTCTAATTTAGCGCTCACTCCGGCCGCAGGTACCACACAAGGTAAACACTATATTGTTATAATTAATTACCCCTTAGGCCTCGCCAGGCCATCTCTGTTTCAGCTGACCCTTATAATAATAAGGCTTCCGGGCATATTGTATTTCTTTTGACAGATTAATTAGAAATTCAGCCGTGGAGGTACAAAGCCACGCGGTCATGAATATTTAAATGGCCTGACACGCCGAATCATGAAAGGGCTGCTGCACTACATGACGGACAGGGGATATTAGGCAAGTGACTCTAATCAATAATCTCTTGATCTCCTACATATTAATACACTGCCTGCTGTTATTAAGCTCCGTAATAAGGAAGGGGAGAGAAAGTTCGTGGAGCTCCGCTGTAGGCCCCGGCGAGGCCCCCAGTGGCTACGCTAACTGACTGAGAAAACGCGCCGGCAGCCGGCCGCGGCCTCTTCAATCTAATCCAATCCCCGGGAATGGCAGCTCGGAGGAGCGCCCGCCCGATAATTATTGGCGCTGACAAGGTGAGGGCGTCTGCAGGCAAATGAGCTGGGAAGCAGGCGCGGGCCCCAGACCACCCAGCGCAGGGCAGGGCGCGGGGCGCGGAACACACATGTCGGGGCGCCGGCGGGGTCCCCGGGGCCAAGGGGGCGGGCGTGGGGGCCGGGGGGCTCACCGTGCCTGTTGTCGGGGCCACTAGAACACCGCGGCGGGAGGTTTTCTCCAGCTCCCCGCGCTCATCCCTGCAGCACAAGGCCGCCGCCGCCAGTGAATTAAGTAGCGAGGCAGCTGCATATCATCTAAATTAATGAAGGGAGCGAGGAGGCCGCTCCACCCTGAGCAAGCCCTGCTTGCCACTGCGGTGCCCGACGCCCCCCTGAGCGGGACGCTGTTCCCTGGCATCCCCAGGCCCAGGTGCCTATAGAGCAGCCACGGAGGCCACCAGAGGCAGCCCTGCCCGAGGCCCCCGCCCCCCTTGCCCCCTGCCCTGTGTCTCCTCCGGGAAGGGCCTTACTCAGGGCTCCCCTCCTTCATGGCACACCTGGAACAGTCCCTCCCAGGCACCCAGCACCTGACTCTGAACTCGATCCCCGAGCTTCCGCGCATGTGGCCCCGAGGCTGGCAGGAGGGGGGCAAGGGAAGGCGGGACCCACCAGCAGGAGGAGACCAGGGACCCTGCCATCCACGGGGGAGGGGGAGGCAGGAACAGACCTGGGGCAGCGGAGGGTCCAGCCGCAGTTTGAGAGGCGGGGGTCTGGGCCGTGGAGACACTTGGGAGGACGTTGAAGGAGAGGGGCCTCTCCTGCTCCGTTTCCGGGTTCCTGCCTGGTGAGGCCCCCTCCCAGCGCTCAGGGCGAGGTCTGTTGCAGTGTGGGTGCTCTCCCTCCTCCCCGTGCGGGCTGCACCTGTCTGCCTCATCCAGGGCGCCCTGAGTCACCTCACAGCGAGCTTCGTTTGCTTGTGTGATTTTTTTTTGTTTGGTTTATTTTTTTGGTGGACATTAAGGAAAAAGATTAATTTCCATGCCTGTGTCCACAGGGTGCGTGTGGAGCAGAAGGAACAGTGAGCTTCCGAACGGCAGGAATGTCTACCTCCTCTAGCCGCTCAGGGGCCATCAGGCCTGGGCATCGTGGTGCCTGGGCGGGGCCGGGGGCTTGACTGCCCTGTGTGAGGACCCTCCCCGCGACGGTGGGTGAGGGCCCTGCTGGCCCCGGTGACCTAGGGCATCCAGAGTCGCTAACCTTTCCTCCTGGCCTCTCTCCTCGGCAGCTCCCAGCAGCAGGGTGCTCACCTGTGCGGGCAGGGCCTGTCCTTTGACACCTGGGCCTCTGGGGCTGCGTGCCCAGGTCTGCCCTGGCGGGGGCTCCAGTTGTAGCCTCTCAGAGGTACAAGTCTCGGTCCTGAGCCCCACGCCCCCACCTGACACCTACACATGCGGGAGCTTCACATGCCACCTCCTGAGCCTCAGTTTCCCCGCCTGCACGGCGCCCGCCTTTGCCACCGCACTAAATGACACTGCCCTCTGATAAGGGACTTACAATGTAAACACGCACTGTCCCTTGCTCCTCGAACCGTGGTCCCAGCCGAGGCCCCACGCTGTCCACCGAGGCTCCTGGGGTCTTGCCCAGAATCCATGGCTGCGCTCTGCACGATGTGCTTAGTTCTTACCTCACTTCCTGTGTGATTCCTGGCGTGAGCCAGGTCCTTGCCTGTGTCCTGGGCCTGTCCGCTTCACCCCGCGGGGTGCCTGGACCTCACTGTGGCCGGGGCTGGGTCTGAGGCGGGGTTCTGGGCCATGGCAGCCCAGGGCAGGTCTGAGCTGCTGGACCGTCCCTGGGGAAAGGTCCCGCATCCTTACCTGCATCCAGGGAGCAGCCCGGCTTGCTCCAGGCTGGAGCTCCAAAAGGGAGGGGGTCATTAAGAAGAAAGAAAAGCAATCCCAGGGTGACAGCCGAGTTAAACACTCAAGTGCAAAACTTGTAAGTATTGCAAGGCTGCTAATGCTGATGACCGCAATGATGATGATGATGATGATGATAATGGCAGCGATGAGAGGGGTCACGTCTACTCTCACCATTTGGTGAGTAAAAGCATTCCTAACAGGCTGAGTTCTGGGAACTCGTTGCTGGAGCTCCGTCTCTTTATTGCCAACTCCGAACGCATTGCCAGCCAGGAAGCACATTCACTGCAAATTGTATAAAAGAGTCGGGGCCAAAACGAAGCTGTTAGAACCACATCTATAAAAATGGGGTAATTATTATGGGTGGGTAGAAATCTGGCAGGAATTATTTTCTTAAATAAGGCGTAAAGGAGAACAGATGTGCTGTAACTGACACTTTCTTTTCTTTCTTTTTTTTTTTTTGTCGTTCCACGATTTGTGTGAAAGGAAAAAATTGATCCGATTTATCAGATTATCCTATTTATTGCAGCGCGGCGGGGGGCCAGGGGGCATCCTGCGCCTCATGTTCTTCCCTGGAGAAGGACGCCGCGGGGGGTGAGGGGGGCTAGGCCAAAAGGGATGCGTGGGTTTGCTCGATGGCATAGCCGGTGGGAGAGAGAGTGGGCTGGATGGACAGGGAGGGGACTCAGAGGAGGAGGAAGGTCTGCGGGAGATTCTGGGATGGGAAGGGAGGTGGCCATGAGCTCCAAGGAGAAAACCCCACAGGCAAAGCGTGTCGCGGTCAGGATGGGATGGGGAAAGGGCCGAAGACAAAGGGCAGTTGGAGTCTGGAAAGAATTAGGGCCCTGCATCCCTCGCTACCTTGCTCTGTCGGCAGCGCGGGGAGGCGCTTGGGTTGGGCTCACTTTTTGGAGCTTAGCAACAGATATTTGCTGTCACTGAACTAATAAACACAACGGACACATGTTGGCAAAGGGGGTCCAGAGAGGCATGGAACTTATTAAGGGGAATAATCGCCCGAATGGGCTCATGGCACGGTTTTAATCTCCCATGACAACACTCAGTTGTCGAATTCAGCAAGAGTGTCCAAGATGCTACTAAAACGAAGCCAGAAATTCCTAGATTTATTCTGCTGTGTTGTTTTTTTTTTTTTCCCCTTTAGTTAGGAGCAGGAAATGCCAGTAAGCTGTGAGAATCTAAGCAAGAAGTAAGAAGCTAGAAGAAAAAAGGATGGTCTAGCATTTCATGAGATTTCTGCCCTTAAAGCTCTAACAAATGTCTCCCGTCCCCCCCGCCTCGATAAAGAGGCAATGTGGGATTTTAATTGGACTTTTGGCTTTTCTTCATTTGATTTAAACCAAGGTAGAATTTCAAACAATAACACTGGAACACCTGGTTAACACGTTAGATGATACGCACAGTTGTAAATTGTGGTTTTAATAGTTGCTCCCTGGGGAATTGGAAAGGGTCTCATTGTTCTGTTTGGCAGATATTTAAAAAAAGAAATAAAAAAAAAAAAAAGAAAAAGACACCGACTACTGGGATTTAAAAGCCGCGCACGTGATTTCACTGTAACTCAGATCGTGAAATGTTACCCCCTGGCCCCACTCCTGGCCATAAGGACAGCCCACGGCCATGCGGTGGGCTTCTCACGCTCTCCAGAGTCATCATCCGGCTGGTAGTTTAAGGACATCCAGTTCATTCCCCTCCCAGGTGGACAGGGGAGATTTTGGGGTGTCAGCATCAAGAAACAGCCCGGGGCGCACTGGGGTGCGCACGCCTGCTTCTGCCCGCACACTCCCCGTCGCCGGCTGGTGTGCAGAGAACCCAGCCGGTTCTCTTTCTCTGAAAAGTGAGCATCGGCCCCCCACGTGCAGCTCGGCGCCTGGTGTGGTGCACAGGCTTCCTCCCCACCGGCTCCTTCCCGGCCAGCGGGGGGCTGGCCCCGCCTGGGAGCCCGAGAGTGGTCACCCCATATTTTTAAAGTGACGGTTTTCAAAACGCCGGCACGACTTTTGCGCTTCCTCCCAGCTGTGGCCCCCACCCCCGGCTGCCCCCTCTGGGCCTGACCCTCCGAGGGCACAGATTTGAAACAAAGATGTGGGTGCCGTGGCTTCGCACTGACTGCAGCCAGGGACGGGGGGAAACGGCCCACAGAGATGCCCATCTGGGAATGGCTGTCCTTCTTCTCCCACTCCTCCCAGCAGCTCCGCACCCCACAGCCCACCCGGGCCCCGTCCTGGGCTGGGACCCTGTAGCCCGGAGCCCAGAAGGACCTCCCAAGGAGGAACCCAGGAAGTGGCGGGTGGCGTGGACACCATCTCTTTCAAACCCCTTATTGTGGGACCAGCAAGTACAAGCCCAGGCGCTGAAGGCTGGTCTGGCAGGGCTGGGGTGAGCCCAGGTGTCCCCCACGCTCCCTGCCCGGCATCACTCGCTCCGAGGGGTCACCTCTGTGGCCTAGTTGCTGCTGTTGTCCTGATGCTGCAGGCTGTGAGACCCAGGGCCAGGGTCCGACCCAGGCATTCCTTCTGGAAACGTCTCTGGACTCTCTGGTGTCTCCTAGGAAATGGCCTGGGTGAAAAGGAAGTGTGTCCCAATAAGTAGGGGGCACCCAGAGCCCAGCTCTCTGCACAGTGGATGCCTGTTTTCTACTCACAGTGGGTGCCTGTACCTCACACACAGTGGGTGCCTGTACCTCACACACAGTGGGTGCCCTATTCCTCACACACAGTGGGTGCCTGCCGCTTACTGTGCCTGCTGGATCTGTCTCCTGGAGCACTCTGCCCCACTCCCTGTTGGAGGCCGTGTTTGTCGCATCTTTCTGCTTCACAGGCGAGCGTGCAGGGAAGGTCGGTGGTCTCTGTCACTTCCTGCTGAGACCAGAAGTTCAGCATGAGAGAGCAGGGCGGTCGGACCAGAGGGCAGCTCGTTACATGGTGCGCTGGTGGGCGAGGCTGGCTCAGCAACGCCTAATTGTTGACGCACTGGCCGCCCCATCGGGTGACAGCCGAGCCCACAGCAGGGGCCCGCCACCTGCGCAGCCCGCCTGCCACTCGAGCGAGGGGCCTCGGTCTCTGTGGCTGGCGTCCTCGCCTGGGCTCTCCATGGCCGGGGAGGCCCCGCAGGCTGCCCGCTGGGAGCCTCCCCCGAAGGACCGTGTGCGGCGCCTGGAGTCTCAGGTGCTCGTCACTCCTTTCTCGCGAACAGACAGGACGGCGGCGGCTGGGAGGGTGTCCACGCTGTCCAGGCGCTGGGTCACTCAGAGCCACTCAGAGACAGAGGGCACCTCCCGTCCTCCACGTCCAGAGGCAACTGACCGGTGCAGGGGCTGCCGATCCCTGTCCGGACGCCTGGACGGCTCCCCTCGGCGTCCGCTCTGAGGACCCGTCGGGTCTCCACTCCGAAGCCGCGTTGCCTTTCTCCGTGACGTCGAACCTGCTGTTTGGGCGAGTCCGGTGTCTCCCGTGCTCACCCCGCGGCTGGGTGTCACGTGGACGTGGGCCTGGCCTCGGGCCCCGGAGGTCCGGCCACAGTGGCGTCTTCAGCACGAGGTTTGTTGGGTCAGGAAGGGTCTCAGCTGGGCCGGCCGACATGGCTCAGTGGTTGAGTGTTGACCTATGGCCCAGGAGGTCACGGTTCAATTCCCGGTCAGGCTGCTCCACAGCCACTGTTTCCTGGCGGACAGCGGGGTGTGGTCCTCCTCAGCCCCCGAGGCTCTGGAGGAACCCCACTGCTATCAGAGTCAGGCGGCCGCCTCACCCTGACCCGCTGCTCCTGCCGCCTCCTCGCCCGCTGCTTCCCAGGCTGTGCGAGAGCCCTCCCCGCCACCGTCATGTCCACCCTGGTGTGCGGTCACTGCCTTCTTCACCCCAGTGCTTGTGGCTCCCTGATGCGATGCCATTGGTCTCCTCTGCGCCCACAGGTAGAATGTGGCGAGTCCTGGGGCAGCCGCCCCAGAGCAGAGAGCGCGGTGAGTCCCGGCCCATCCTTACCGCGCCGGGCAGGTTCCACACACACTGATCCTTCTCTGCTCAGCGGCTACTGGGAGCGAATCCGGGGCCGAGGGCCTCTCCTTCCCTCTGTTCCTCCCCCCTCACAGCCTTCTCCTCCTCCTGGCTCTTCCTCTCTTTCTCTTTTCATCCCTTCCTCTTCTCTTCCTGCTCCTTCCAGGCTTCCAACACTACCTTTATTTATTATTATTATTTTTAAAAATATATCTGTGTTGATCTCAGAGAGGAAGGGAGAGGGAGAGAGAGAGAGAGAAATACCAATGATGAGAGAGAATCATGGATGAGCCGCCTCCTGCACGCCCCCTGCTGGGCATGGAGCCTGCAACCTGGGCCTGGGCCCTGACCGGGAATCAAACCACGACCTCCTGGTTCATAGGTCGAGGCTCAACCACTGAGCCACCACCAACGGCATCTTTATTTTAGTGTGGCCGTTCCGACGGGCGCGGGTGGGCTCTCAGCGTCCGCATGCCCAGGTCTGCATAGACGCCACCTCCATGCTGAGTCTAGGCTTCACTCTGAGCCACGTGTGCCGTTTGCTTTCCGTCCTCTCCTGTGTGGCTGGGCGGCTGGGACGTCCTTGGGCGTCCGTCCGTCTTTCCTCTTCATTTCAGGCCTTTCATTCCGGGGGTGCGAAAGGAAGCTGAAGGCACCCGAATGCCCACCCGGGACGCGGGGATTTTGTTAGGAATATATACATTCAGGTTTCAGTGAATGTTACGTGATTAAGCCTCTGATCAAACCTCTTTTATGTATATCAGTTGATATACAATTAATCTGTTCTCTTGTGAAAGAGCAAAAAAAAGCACCTGAGGTGGTTGAGAGTGTCAGATGATGGTAATTACAAGCAGCTGTTCGCCGCCTCACCTCCGGCCTACACGGGGGACGCGGGGACCTACCACTCCTCGCACGGCCCACCTCATTAGGTCTGACCTTCCCAGCTGGGGACGTCGCTGGGGTTTTTTTAATGGGTTTGTATACCGCAAATCACAACACCTTAGGAAGATGGAGGCTTTGTAGCCATAACAAAAGAGAACATGCGAGTTTACAAAAACCCCGCAGCCCGCGCGCACTGGCAGAGTAGCGCCCTGATGCGGGGGACTCCTCAGCCACTGGCGGGGGGAAGGCGCGCCACCCAGGTCTTCGCAGAGATAAATGCCTCTGCTTGGCTTTGAAGGGGCCCCGCTCTCAGGCAGCCGCGGGCGCTACAAAAGCAATTGCTGGGCCCTGGCTGCACCTGGGAGCCTGCTGCCAGCCCGCTGCCAGCCCAGTGCCAGCCCGCTGCCAGCCCACTGCCAGCCAGACCTCCAGCTCCACAGAAACCCCGCTTTCCAGCAAAACCGCGTCTCCAGGCGCGGTGCTCGGTGCGGGGGACTGAGCCACGCTGGCCACAGGCACATCAGAGGCCTGGGGAAGCACAGATTAGAGATGGGGATGGAGAGGCATGGGCCGGGGGGCGGGGGGTGGTGCCGGGGGGGACTTTGCAAGAACAGCTCCGGTTTTCCTTTTTTCCTTCCCATTTATGTTTGTAATAAACTCACTCTTGTACAATTAGCCTCAATTGTTTTTATATCTTCCGAGGCAATAATGCAGGCAGCCTGGGGAATACAGTAGTCATCCGTATACCTGTGCTCATTTACCCAAGTCACTATGGTTACACCGGGGCCAGCGGTTTGCTGTCAGGATCCCGGAGCCTCTTTTCCCAGCTACTAATGACCTTTCTGTTCCTCCAATAACATCAGCAAACCGGGAGGGCCCACCCCATTAAAGCCAATTGCCTCTCAAGTTACGGAGGGACTCGAGCGTTTCCTCATTTATTTTCTCTCGTCTGATGTAACTCACATGCCACTTTCTTGTCTTTAAAGAAAGGGGAAAAACTGTGGATTATTGATTTGCTTCTGAACAGAAGACCAACCTAAAAGCCCCGATGAATTGTCACTCATTATTGAAATTACTGAACACTAATTAAACTGGCAGCTCAAATCCCAGCAGGCCACACTCATCTGAAGCTGAAATTTAGACACGGGGGCAGTGGAAGGGAGAGCGCGTTAGCAACCACCGGGATTGCAATAAGCTTTGCATCCGTCTCTGCCTCTTAAAGGCGCACGGCCCTGTTCGGCCCTGCTTGCCGTGGCCCTGCCCCTCAGGTTGTGCGGCCGAGGCCCCTCTCCTGGTTTTTTTATTTTGCAGGAAGTGATGATTCCCTTCTTAGACTTTCCCAGTAAGACTCAGCGCTGTTCCCTGAGGAGGCCGCCCAGAGCATCCTGGGTAGAAAGGTCTGGCTCCAGAGAGGAAACTGAGTTAGAGGCTGGGGGACAGACTTCCAGGGACACAGACAATGACAAAGGGCGTCTCCAGTGTGTCCAGTCTGATTCACTTTCTAACATATGCCTGGGCCTGTTTTCACAGCTGCACACACTCCGCATCAATTATGCACGATGGTGGCTGATCCACCTTCTTGGCAGCTCTGCCTATGGAGTGGCCCTCATTTGCTCAGCCTCACAGGGGGCGGTCCTAGGGAAGGGCTGGTCCAAGGCTGAGACTCTGAGCGAGGGAGGGTCCTACAGTCACAGAACTCAGAGGTGCCTGGGCCTCCAGGGGCCCCTGATAGGCCAAGGCGAGGGCGGGAAGGAGGTGGCGGGTGCTGGTCTTCTGACCGAGTCAGACAAGGACTCCTGCTCACATTCTGTTGGGACCAGGGCTTGGCACAGCTGGCACCTCATTCCTGCTGGGCGAGCTACACGGGGTGCAGACATCAGATCCTGGGGGAGGGGGGGCACGGTGATTCCAAGAACCAGACAGGGACCCTGGGGACCACAGTGCTGGGGTCCAGCAGTCTGACCTTGGGGCCAATCCTAGATTCTTCGTTCCTCAGGCAGCATCCTAAAGATAAAACGGGACTTCTGCATCGAATGCTCAGTGCCTGACACTGGGGTAAGTGCTTCACAAAAGGTTTGGTCTCTTGGCCCTTGACCCAGGGTTTCCTATGCTGCGCTGAGGGCTGGCGCCAATTACACGTATGTTTTACTCCGCAGCGTGGCAGTGTTCGTGCCACCTGGCCAGGGTCACAGTATTCACTCCACTTCCACGTGCCACACGCGCTTTTGAGCAGTGCGTGATGGGGTGCCGTGCCCTTTGCCTCTTTCCATCCCTCTGCGCTATTAATTATTGTACTTTTGTAGACAGAGGCCCAAGGAAGTAAAGTTACTTGCCCGAGGTCACACAGCCCACAGTTGGGAGAGTGAGACCAATACGATAAGGATTTTAGGTCAAAGAGAAAGTGAATTCTGAACAGCAGGGTGGAGCGAGCGCATGTGAAAAGATCCTGCAGAGATAGTTCAGAGTCAGCTCCTAAGCCAAGGTCTGTGTCTCCAGCAGCCAAAGCAGTGGGTGGCCGTGAAATGCAGAGATGCTGGGGGAGGGTGGATTTTCGGCACAAGGAGGGCTGGGATTCGTAAGATTTCCAGGGCCGATACTGATTCTGGGGCAAACCAAAGAACGAGCCGCGCCGAGAAGACTACCCAGCTGTACAACGTCACGCTCCAGAAGAATAATTATGTCTTTAAAGCCAGACACCATCTTCACCTCTGCTGCCTGGTCCGGGTGGGCACAGTATTTGGCATGCGTTTTCCACACAATGTATTCGAAGCAGGTCACACTGTGGCTTGTCCACTCGATCTGCAAATGCCCCGGCCCATTGTCCCTTTGCGGGGTGGAGAGTACTCCATGTTGAATGTCCACTCTGTCAGGCAACCTAAGGCTTTGGACACACATCTTAGCAAAGATTAAACTTAAACTGCGAAAACTTTAGCACACTGTTATTTCATTACAAACTGTCTCCTAAGTTCCACATTATTCCTGGAGGTTTATTTGAGCATATCTCTCTATCTCTATCTCTATCTCTATCTCTATCTCTATCTCTATCTCTATCTCTATCTATATAATCTATATCTATATCTATATATCTATATATCTATATATCTATATATCTATATATCTATATCTATATCTATATATCTATATCTATATCTATATCTATATATCTCTATCTCTATCTCTGTCTCTATCTCTATCTCTATCTCTATCTCTATCTCTATCTCTATCTCTATCTCTATCTATATATCTATATCTCTATATATCTATATCAATATCTATATCTATAGACATATATCCTCCCTGTTCAGCTCTGGCCATCCCAGCAAATGAGCACAGGGCAGCTGAAACAAACAGCGGCCATTTGTTTCCCCACATTTCTGGAGCCCGGAAGTCCCAGATCCATGTAAACAAACATACAAAAGCACAAGTCGCTAGAGCGACATCTGGGGGCGAGGTGGCTCCCGGCGGAGGTGGCCTGGGCAGTGCGTGGGGACTGCGTTTGAGGCTGGTTTCTCTGGGCCTGAGGACTTCAGGGGATCGTTGCCATGTTTCCTGCTCTAAGCGAGAGGGGCCGGTGGGGACCAGCTCACTGAACAGGAGGCAGGACCGCGGGCAGGCTGCGCAGCTCAGTGAGCAGAGAAGGGCCTGAAACAGCCGGAGAAAGTGGCTGCTCAGGACGAGGACGGGGACTGAGATGAGAGGCAGCTCCGTGGCTGTGCTGAGGAGCCTGGACGGGAGCCTGAGAGGCAGCTCCTTAAGCCCCTGAGACGCGAGGCAGCGGTTCTCCACTTCTGGCCCCTTAAATACAGCTCCTCATGTGGTGACCCAACCGTAACATTATTTCCGTTGCTGTTTCATAACTGATGTTGCTGCTATTATGAATCGTAAAGCAAATATCCGATATGCAGGGTGGTCTTAGGCGACCCCTGGGAAAGGGTCGTTCGACCGCCAAAGGGGTCGCGACCCACAGGCTGAGAACCGCTGCGCTAGAGGCTCCGGTCTAATCCGTGCGCTCTACGCGCACCCCGAATGCTCAGCTCTGCGTTCGGGACCAGCCTCTCCCGGCTGGGCGGCCCTGGGCCTGGGCTGCACCCTCCTCAGGGTGAGACGGTGGGCGAGGAGCTGCTCTGGGCGGGCAGCCTCGCCCAGTTCCGGTGGCCTCACCTGCGGCCCCTGGGCACCTCGCCAGGCCTGGCACCGAGTGAGAGTTTAAGAAACCAAACCCAAGGCAGCAGTGAGCCTGTGAGCCCGAGGCCGTGGAGCGGCTTCCCCGCTCGTCTCCAAAGCACCTGACGCGACCTGGTAACCTGAGCACCAAGGCCGCCAGAGGGATGGAGAAGCCCGCGGAGGAGACTGTCCTGGGAGAAGACAGGAGATGACAGACCCTCGTGGGCCCGGCCGGCGCGGCTCAGTGGTTGAGGGTTGACCTATGAACCTGGAGGTCACGGTTTGATTCTGGTCAGGGCGCACACTTGGATTGTGGCCTCGATCCCTGGTGTGGGGCGTGCAGGAGGCAGCCGTTGGATGACTCTCTCTCATCATTGACGCTTCTATCTCTCTCTCCCTCTCCCTTCCTCTCTGAAATCAATTAAAAAATATTTTTTAAAGTTTCCCATGATAATCTCGTGGTGAAGCACCCGGTGGCTGCGCCCTCGTGGGCAGGAGAGGGACCGGGCCTCGCCGCTTCCCAGCCAGGTCCCTGGCTCTGCCTGGGTCTCTGAATGGAGACAGCATCCCAGCTGGAGGGGGAGCTGCCTAAACTCTGAGAACTGGGACCTGGCAAGGCTGATGGCAGGCGCGGCTGTGCGCGCCAGGGCTGTACGCGCTGGCGCTGGGAGGAGTGGGGGCATCATTGTTCCTGCCCGGAGGTGAGCGCTACTGCTTCCTTCAACCCTATCGCACGGCAGGAGCCGGGCGAGGGCCCTGCAGGCTCTGCAGGAATTGCCCCTTTTGGGCAGTGCTGCCATCAGCACGCGCTGACCTCTGCCACCTCTAGGGCATCCCCTGCAGTTCAGGCAAAGGCACTCCCTGGTGAGGCTGCCCTGCACAGGGCCTCTGCTGGGAGCAGGTGCAGGACCGACTTTAAACTTCAGCTCCCAGCACTCACACCCCAGAGGGGCCTCCCAGGTGTGCCCAGGCCACCTCTGAGCAGGGCAGGTGGGGGCCTCACCCGAACGGTCTGGCCATCTGCAGGGACCAAGAGCTGTGGGCCCAGTGGCCTGGAGCTGCCCCAGGCTTTCCTGCCCCTGGTGGGGGGTACCGAGACCCTGCCCTGGCCGACCGCTGTCCGTGTACCTGCTGCGGGGCGCGGGACGGAGGGAGCTGCCCACTGTGCTGAGGCCGCGCTTCCCCTTGGCTCCTCTTGGGGAGCTGGGAGCCCTCAGCCTGGCCACACATGAGAACGGCGTTCCACTTCAGATCGTGCCCACCCCACACCGCATCGGGGCACCGTGGATCTCCTTCTTCCTCTGGAGGGTGGGGCGTCCCGGAGTCCAGTCTGGCTCCTGGGGCCTCAGAGCACAGAGCTGGAAATGTGTGCCCAGGCCAGGCAGCCAGTGGGCGGGGTGCGTGATTAACCCCCCCTTACAATGCCCCGCAGGCGCCCACAGGGTGCGTCTCGCCCCCTTCCTCCCCGGAAGCAGCAGAAGAGGCTCCCCGCGCAGGTGCAGGGGTTCCCGAGCTCTCGGTGCGCAGGGTGCCTGCGGGGACAAGCAGCCGTCGCAGCGTTTGCGGCACGACCTCGAGGCAGCATTTGGACTCTGACTGGAGGGGATCTCAGGGACCCGGTGCTTTGCTGCTGCGTTTGCACAGGGGAGGCGGCCGTGGGTGCCTCCTGCCTGCCGGGGGGAGGGGGTGGGCCTCCATCTCATCCTTTGCAAACAGGATCTGTGAGCTGAACCCAAAGCCAGGAAGACCAGGGTCAGGGACGGCAGCCGGGCAGCAGCCCAGGGCTCGCTGCCGTGATGCCCACCCATCCATCGGGATTCTCCCTGCCCTCCTGGGCCTCTGCTCCTCCCGACCACGAGGAGTGAGGAGCCTGCCGCGGTCACCGGGCCTCTCAATGGCGGAGCTGGACCTCCTGCGACCACTCAGCCTTTGTCGGCAAGCTGACCAGGTGGTCCTTGTGAACTCGGGGACTTCAGGGGGGACCAGGGGACGGGCGGGGCAGGAAAACTTTCAGCAGGTCATCTGTGGAGACTGAAAGCTATTGTTGCCCGTAAAAATCCCCCCAGATAGGAGAAAAGGCTTACATGATGGTTAGAGAACAACAGCGGGCCGCAGAGCATCAGGAGGGTGGTGCCTTTCATATTTTGAAGGGAAGCACGATGGGCGGCCCAGCTTGGGTGCTAAGCTCACAGCGGGGACCACGGCTCCGCTCCTGGTCCTGCCAAGGGGAGTCTGGGGAGGGAGGGACACTGGCAGGGACCTGGCAGTGGGCTGGGCGGTTGTGGGCCCTCTCCACCTGCCCTGGCAATGCCTGGTCTCTTCCGCGTGTGACCAGTCCTTGACAAGAAAGCCCTGGCAATAAGGGAGGTGCAGAGGGCAGCCGTGTGGGGACGTGCCCTGGGGACTGGCCGCGTGGGGGTTCCAACGCTACAAAGTGAGCTTAGCCCCGAGGAAATCCGTGTCTATGTCCAGCCCAGGGAAACGAAACCATCGGAGGCAAAGAGAGGATCCCAGAACGAGGGGGCGAGGCCAGACCCTTCAGAGAACGGAGGTGAGAAGGTGGAAGGGACAGGAACCTGAGAAGGACACGGAGGGATTGCTGGAGGCAGAGAGGGAGCCTGGCCCGCACCCCCATCGAGGCCTCTGCAAGGCGTTACTCCACTTCTCCTGCTGCTCTCTCCCCACTTTTCTCAACGCGCTCGCTTCCTCCTCCCGAGGACAGCACACCCGCCAGCGCACACCCACTCTTCGCGTGAGGGGGGCCGGTGCAGGGAGGTGTGGGTTTTGATGCCTTGAGCGAACTGTGCCTGGAGAAGGAGGTGTCCTCCACCTTCACGGGAAACCTGACAAAACGCTGATGTCCTACATCCTCCAAGCCAGGCGGGGCCTGCGGAGAGCGTCGGGGTGGGCGCGTAAAAGGACGCCCTCTTAATCAGCCTTTCTCCCGGCAAAACCCAGCCGCCACCATCCCGCCGGCGGGAGCCCACCTTCATTCCAGACGCGGGCTCGCGGGCTCCGCATGTTCTGAAAACCAACACACGCCGGGCCGGGAGTGGGCGCCTCCCGCCAGCAAGTGGTACCCGGCGTGGTAATGGCCTCCCCAGGTGATTCGCGCTGATCTGTGGTGATGACCAGGGGGACGGCGATGATTGTCATGTTAGTAAAAAAAATCAAAACAATCATGTTACGTCAGTTCTACCATTAAAAGACTTGCTTCCACGCTCAGTAATTAATACTCTGGGGCCCACGGCTTCCAGGCCGGCTCTCCGGGCGCCGAGATGCCACTCACCTGATAATTATTTCAGGAAGCCATGCGCGAGTGGATGTGATTGACAAATGCAGCATTGCTGTAATTGCCTCCAGCGCAGTCGGGAGAAGAGCGGAACGCACGCCGCCAGTTAACCAGTTGTGTGCTCCCCGATCAGACGGCCGCGCACGCACACAGCGCCTGCTTGTCGCCAGACACCTGGCTGTTGTACTAATCAAACCCCCGGGTCGGAGCTGGCAGCTGCATCAGGCGGTGGCCTGCCCCCCGGTCCTGTGCTCCGCGGTGACCAGGACCCGCGTGGAGAGGCACGCGCGGGGTCTCCCGGCCCTGCCCCCCCCCCCCCCGGGAGAACTCACAGGGGCCCTTTCCTCCTGGTCACAGCAGCGCTGAGCTCCTGCCCCAATGCAGACGGCTCCCGGCACCCCCTTCAGAGCTTAGTTCTAAAGAATCCTCATCACAGAGGTTCCTTGCCGTCTCGGGTTGGACCTGCTGTGCGTGTGAGGCTGTGGGCCCTCATCTTTGTTCCGTGAGCATTCAGCGTGTCTCGGCGGAACCCATCTCCTCTCTGCCCCCTGCCGCCCCTCTCTCCATGTCCACCTCGGTGCAGTCGGGGTTGAGAGAATGGAGTTGGCCAAAGACCGGGGCCTTGGGTGTGGCCTTGGGAGTTGCGCAATCACGCGAGCTCAGCGGCCGCGTCTCCCAGTGGTGGCACGTGGGACGCAGTTCCTCCACCTCACATCCACGTTCTCTGGGGATCCAGCTGTTTGCACAATGGGGGTGCACGGGAGGCCGGCGGCAGGAAGGCGTGGGGTTGAACTGGATCTCGTAGGCACGTGCCTGCCCTGAGAAGCTCAGAAAGGGAGTGGCATCTCAGGGGACCCTTGCATAGTGCAAGGGCGACGTGTCCTGGAGGTCGAGAGCATGGCCGCAGGGCCACTCCCTGCCCCACGGCTGAGCACTGCCCTGCTCCAGGCTGTCTCCGGGGCACCAGGAGGCAGCCCTGCCAGTGAAACTCTCATCCTTGGTATGTACATCTGTGAAATGGGACAATCCGACTTTGCCCATGTGGCTACATGAGGTGCTGTTTCCAGACTGCTTAGCGGCACCCTGGCACTCCAGAACTATACGCTAAGGGCAGCTATGTTTTTCTAGAGGCCCGGTTGTCACAGTGTGATTAGACAAGGCACCAAAGTCAGGGGCTGCCTAGCATTTTCAGTGACTGATTAGCATTTTCAGTGACTGATTAGCATTTTCAGTGGCTTCCTAGCATTTTCAGTGACTGACTAGCATTTTCAGTGGCTGTCTAGTATTTTCAGTGACTGACTAGCATTTTCAGTGGCTGTCTAGTATTTTCAGTGACTGACTAGCATTTTCAGTGGCTGACAAGTATTTTCAGTGGCTGCCTAGCATTTTCAGTGGCTGCCTAGCATTTTCAGTGGCTGCCTAGCATTTTCAGTGACTGACTAGCATTTTCAGTATCTGACTATTATTTTCAGTGGCTGCCTCACATTTTCAGTGTCTGACTAGTATTTTCAGTGGATGCCTAGTATTTTCAGTGGCTGCCTCACATTTTCAGTGGCTGACAAGTATTTCAGTGGCTGCCTAGCATTTTCAGTGGCTGACTAGTATTTTCAGTGGCTTTCTAGCATTTTCAGTGGATGCCTAGCATTTTCAGTGGCTGCCTAGCATTTTCAGTGGCTGCCTAGTATTTTCAGCGTCTGACTAGTATTTTTGGTGCCTTACTAGTATTTTCAGTGTCTGACTAGCATTTTCAGTGGCTGCCTAGCATTTTCAGTGGATGCCTAGCATTTTCAGTGGCTGACTAGCATTTTCAGTGGCTGACTAGTATTTTCAGTGGCTGACTAGCATTTTCAGTGGATGCCTAGTATTTTCAGTGGCTGATTAGTATTTTCAGTGGCTGACTAGTACTACACTGTCCTGACAGACCTCACTTTCTCACTACTTACTCTCACTGCAAATAGCATTTATTTGAATTACCATGTTGAGCATTGTGGCGCGTAAAACATGTCCTATACTTGGGGACATTTCCTTCTACCCTCACACGTGTCTTATTTCCTGAGTTAGACAGTAGAGCACCTGCAGGCTCTTGAGACACCCTGGCCAGGTGCCCCTCTGAGGGTCCTGGTGCCAACCGCCTGCACCAGCCCCTGTGGGGGTACTCTCACGGTCCCTGCACCAGCGGCGAGGGCATCATTCGTATTTTGCTAATGTCATGGGTGGAAAATTATGTCTTAACATTTGTTTACATTTCCTTTTCTTTTTGCATCTAGTTGAGACTGAGCGTTTTTCTCCTGCTTATTAGTTATCTGTGTTTTCTCTTTAGTGAATTATTTATGTCCTTTGCCCATTTATCTCTTGGAATACTCCAGTTTTCTCACTGATTTGTGAGGGCCTTGTGCATATTAAGGCTAACCCTTGGTCATGTAGCTTGCAATTATTTTCATCCCGTTTGTTGTTTGATTTTAATTAAAGATAATTTTATGTATTTACTTTTCAAACTTTGGCCCAAGGTAGGAACCGTCCCCACATCAGGGACAAGAATTTTCCAGGGAAAAGTCAGGCTCCGCGCAGAGGGTACAGCCGCGGGGGGCTGGGCGGCGGGTTGAGGAGCCGACACGTTCAGGTCGCTCCGGCCATGCTCGGACCGCCCTTGGCCTCTGAGTGCGGACACGCGAGCACCGTTTCCACGGGATCGCCTGCGAGGTCCCCTCCTACCAGGCGCGGTTTGGCGTGGTTTCCATGCAGACACTTACCACCTCCTCCACGTTGTGAACACACACTCAGGGGCAATTCCCTGCGTCCCCCAGGTGTGAGGGGTCCCCCACAGACACCCGGAAGCAAGCCCCGCGTGTGGAGGTGGCCACGGTCACCTGGGGACGTCGCAGCCTCGCAGGCCGGGCTCGGTGCCCATCGCCATGTCCGAGGCCGAAGGCCGTGGTGTCATCGTCCCCTTGCTCTTCCCGTCGCTCTCCTCCTCGGCGCTCTCAGGTGAGTCCCGCCTGGCGCAGGAGCGTATTACTACGTCGTTTCTCAGTTGGTTCCGTCCCTTCTTCCTTGACAGCTCTATCGGCAGGACAAGCCCTGTCTCCTCAGCCCCGGTCACCTCATTGAGGGGACGCTGGACGCAGGGCTGGGCCGGGGCAGAGACCCAGGGGCCCGGACACCCAGTGTTCCCTCTGCACCAGGCGGGCTGAGCCGTGTTAGCCAGCATCCGTAGGCACAGACCCCCAGAGAGGGGCCGGGGCCATGCCCGATGCTCTGTGCCACGCATGCCCCCTTCCCTGCGGGCAATGCCACTGTGAGGGGCTTGCACCACCCTTGTGTCTGTCCACTACACACATTTACGTACGAGGCTTGGATCTGAAGGTACACATGCAGGAAGCCCGACATTCCACCAGGAAATGCGATTCCGACTCCTCCTCTTGCTGCGTGGTCTCCCGGTACAGACGGGACGGGGCTCCCTCTGCCGATGGAAGGCACAGGTCCCCGTAGACGTCAGGACAGGGGCATCCGGGGCCAACTAGGTGAGGCGGACCGTCCTGGTGGGTTTGGTTTTTGGTTGTTTGTTTCCTTTTAAACATATTTTCTGATCGGTTTCAGAGAGGAGGGGACAGGGAGAGAGAGAAACATCCATGATGAGAGAGAATCGTGGATGGGCTGCCTCCTGCGCACCCCACACTGGGGATCCAGCCGCAACCCGGGGCCTGTGCCCTGATGGGGAATGGGACCGGGACCCCCTGGCTCACAGGCTGACGCTCACCCGCTGACCACGCGGGTCAGACTCCGCGTTTCAAAAGCCATTCTCCCTGCCCCTGGGTGCCTTGGGCCTGGACCCTGACGTTCCGGGCCTGATGGTGCCCAGCCTCCTGTGGGAACCCCTGGCTGATCGGCTTCCATGTCTGTCTCCTGGGGGGGGGGGGCTCGGTCCCCGCGGCCTCCTGTGACCGTGACCTGTGACCTGCAGCGTGTGGAGGGCACGGGCGCGGCCTCTGGCTCGGTCCTGCAGGAAGCCCTGGCTCCGCAACAAAGTGGCAGAAAGGCCGCTGAGCGGGGCAGCCACGGGGGCTGCTTGGGAGGCTCCTGCGAGCCCTCCTCCCCACGCTCCTCCTCCCGCACCCGCTCTTGGCAAACGGAGAAGGTGCGGAGAGAGGGGGCGGAGGGAGGAGCGGTTTAATTGTCTGCTCCCTTCTGTGCTGGCAAATATCAAACACGCGCGAGGATGAAGCGGGAGCTCAATAATTAATCTCCGTGCTCCTCGCTGGTGGCGCCCGCCCCGCGCGTGATGGCAGCGCGGGCCGGGCCTGAAGCTCACTCATTAGCTGCGTCTTGTCGGGAAATACCCGTGTTTTCAAAAGACCTGGTGACAAGAAGGAAGGCGCCGGCTGTAAAACGTCTCCTGGAGTCGGGGACTTTTGTGAAAGAACAAAAACCCTCCGATTCCCTCAGATAAATAATGAAGCGGGTGATTGCGGAGGAGGCGAGGGGTCAGCTTCCCTGTTGACGGAAGCCAAGGTGGACTTGGAAGATTTCCGAAGTTAGTCAAGGAGAGAGCGCGGCTGCCACTACCGCACCGAAGCACACGGGCTTTTCATAGCTTTTAGCTGATCTCCGAGAGGAAGGGAGAGGGGGGGAGCGAGAGGAACATCAGTGATGAGAGAGTCATGGACCGGCTGCCTCCCACAGGCCCCACACTGGGGATGGAGCCCGCAACCCGGGCCTGTGCCCTGACCGGGAATCGAACCCTGACCTCCTGGCTCCTAGGTGGGTGCTCAACCACTGAGCCACACAGCCGGCCAAAGCACAGGGCTTTTAATGGGCTGGACCCTGGCGTTGGCACGGGTGCCACAGACTGCATTACAGTAGCATTTGTGAATGGCTCAGCGATGCTGGCCTGGGCTCTGAGTTCACTTGAGGGGAAGCAGCGACATTTAATTGTATCAAGTCCTCCATTCTGATCTGTGGCAGTGGGGCCACGGGCACAATCCCAGCCTCCGGGCAGACAGTGCCCCCCAACCCCGCCGCCCTCCACCCAGAGGCGGGGCTCAGGAGCAGGAAGGTTTGCTTTCTAGAATACCAATGAGCCCGACTCACACTGGCTCACAAGCTTAGGATGCAGAGCCGGGGAAGGTAATTTTTAGCACAAATTATTCAATCATTCAAACACACAAACATTTCAAGGTAATTTCTGAGCGTCCCATTGCGATCTAATTTCTTATTAAGCGGAATAAAGCTGTTTGGCGTTGCAATTAATCAGCGTGTGGCTCCACGCAGCACTCGCTGCCCTGGGCTTCCCTCTTGATTTTTAAAGGAGTATCTGAGTGTCGTTTCCCGGATCCCTCCCGGGTCTCACCTGTGCCCACACACCTGTGCGCACACACCTGTGGGCATTGCCCACCCCACGCCCGGGCCCACAGGCCGACAGGCCCCTCGGCCAAACCCGGCAGGACCGTCATCAGAGGGTGTTACTTTCCTGTTCTTTTGTGTGCACACATAAACCACTGCCAGGAAAATTACTAAATTTGCATTTTACAAAAAACATCAAAGGTTAAAACACTGTATCAATTATAAAATTACCCAGTGTCTAAACATGCAACAGATCATAAATCATGTTTGTGCATGTCTTTTTCCATTTTGTAAATCTCTTGTCTAAAAAACATGTCCCCTGTGGAAGTGGGGGGAGCCGTGCCTGGGAAGGGGACGCGGGGACGGAGGAGGGGGTGCCGGCGCGGCATTCTGAGTGCTTTGCATAAACAACGGTCATTAATCAGGAGCCTCCAGTTACGGGAAAAGTGCACTTGGTCCCCTGAATATTCCAGAGCCTACTCGTTCCTCCCACAGATCAGGGTCTAATTTCCAGCTGCATCTGGTCAACAGGCAATTTATGAACGACCGGTCTCCTGCCCGGGGGGCTTGGGGCGACCTCGCCGGAGCTATCCGCCCGCTATCACGGCCGCTAAAGGCACGGAGCAGCTCTGCAGTGGGCAGTCCCGGGGCGAAGCCAGGCGTGAGTTTCGTTCAACAAGAACGGTCCCGGGGCAGATCGGGTTTTTATTCTAGAAGCAGAATTGACCGTCTGTGAGCAGAAGAAATGGGGGATCATAATTCTCTAATCGGACCTAATTCTAACGAAGGGAAGTTATTTGTTAAAACGCCCCAGAGATCACAGAAACTAGACCTGGGCAACAGTGGGCCGGGTAAAGAGGGAGTTGACAAACCCTTCCAACCACTTTGCAGCCTTTTGTGCTAATTCGGTTCCCTCCTCCATGATAAACAAAGCAAACAGAAAGTCACCAGCATCACACACGAGGGAGGGGTCCCTGAGCTACAATGTAACCGAATCTGGTTGTGACATTGTCCCATGTAACTAATTCACTCTCAACTCCGGGACTGAAGGCCCGCAGGGTGAGGAAGCTGGGCCCACCGTGCGTGCAGGCCTGGCCTTCATAGCAAACACGTATGGTCTTAGCGGATGAGCCTTATGTGGGAGAAGCGTGTGAACAGGCAATGCATGGCCGTTAGCAAAGGCCCTGAGGTCAGAAGTACCGGACGGGTCATGGGCTCTGAGCTGCCAAGGACATTAGGGACGCCGATGGCAGTAACCCCAGGCAACGCTTACACCTAAAGATGGGGGCTTAGCCTAAGTGCCTGAGGTATGTGCTCCCCAGGACTTAGAACAGAAGGGGGGTGAGGGCTGTGTGTGCCCCTCTGGACTCTGCGTGTGCTTCCTAGGAGACTCGCCTGGGGCCGGGAGAGGCCACTTCATTCTCTCCAAGCCCCCTCGACAGACATAAGGAAACTCTCCTCCACACGGAGGATGGAACCTGAGCCTGCAAATGCTGAACTACCCCCGTGAGGATTCATATTCTCCTAGGAGCGGGCTTTGCTCACTGCCCCTCATTCCCAGTCGGGCTGAAGGATCAGGCAGCGAGGACGGACATCCATGGAGGAGCCTCTGAAAGCTGGCACACCCCCGGGGCACCCCTGAACCACCCACCTCCCTCAGCCCCCCACTTCCAGCCAGGGCGACTCCGGCTCTGGGGGCAGTAGCGGCCTTCGTGCCTGCGGCCCATGAGTGTGTTTGGGTGGGGAGACCTGGCTCCTCAGATATGAAGAGAAGGGAGATAAACGGACTAAGAACTCCGCATTTTTTAAGGCTTTCAGGCCTTGACAGGGCAGTAAAGACAAACCTGGCGGTGGTTTGAGTCCCTAAAGGTGTGACATTTGGACTCGATGAAACTCACCCTCAGAATCAGCATCGCCAGGCACAGCTACTTCTCCAACTCGGATGCGATGCGCTCAGTTGCGGTCAAAGAGAGCGGGCGGTGGAGGGCTGGTGGGAAACGCACGCGAGCCCCTCGCCCCGCCCGGTGCCGAGCCGCGGGGGAAGGTGCGGGTGTGCGTCCGCGTTTGGGCAGAAGCCGCGATGATCTCTGCAGATTTCCCCCTGGCGCGAGTCCCTCCTCCCACCCGGAGGTCCGTGTCCGGGTGTCCTGGGTCCGACGTCCCACCTACTCTGGGAAATTGCCCAAAGTCTGGCAGCCTGATGCCCAGATACATCCCGCCCCCGTGGCTGGAGCCGGGGGTGAAGGGCACGCGTGTCTGAGTCCAGGAGCCCGTGAAAGCCGGGGATCAGGGCGGGACCCACCTCCAAGCCAGGCTGCGCAGGCGGCTCTGCCAGGAGGACGCCGGGCCAGGGCCTGGAGGGCTTCCTGAAGGAGGTGAGTTTCCAGGTGCATCCCAGGTGCTGCCCCTCGGGCCCTGCGCAGTGACCAGCACAGCTGCCCAGAAGGGGGCGCTGCTGTGACTTCCAGAGGAGGAAACGGAGGCAGGGAGGGCAGTAGCTCTCCCTGTTGGTGATAGTCAGGAAGTGGATTGAAGCCCAGGCTGTGGGGCTCCAGAGCCCGGGCCCAGCCCCTCGTGAAAACAGCTCTGGAAGGATAGGAGGGGGGACCGAGAGGGGCTCCCCAGAGACCGGAATCATCCTAGGAGAGACGAGGACAGGGCTCTCAGCATTGGGGGGCGGGGGGTTCCGGGAGGAGCACAGGACTTGCCTCTGAGCCAGTAGGTGGGCGGGGCTGCATTGGAGAGCCCAGTAGGACATGGCCTTGACCTGCAGGTGAGAGAAAGCCTAATGCTTTCACGCAAGTGTTGGAGGTGGTGTCCCAGGGAAGGCTTTGTGGCTGCAGCCCAGAGAGAGGAACGAATGGGGCGGTGGGAGGAAATGAACTCGTTCTGAGGTCAGCAAAGTGACCCAGGGGACCTGAGAGGAGGGAGGGAAGCAATGGCAGCTGCCATGGGAGCCCAGGGGGTGGGAGAGCCTGGCGCACCTGGGGGAGGAGAGGCGGGACCCCACCTGGGAAGGTGCCCGCAGCACCTGGGACGAGCTCCTGGGAAGGGACAGGTTGGCCTGAGTCCTGCTGAGTGGGAGCGGGGACCTCCGAGGAACGGGGTCCTAGTCCACGTCTGGGGGGGGGGGCGACTCCCCGCTCGCAGATGGGTCTCCTCACAGACGCTGTTTCTTGGGAAACCCAGCAGTCCCTTTTGCTACATTTTTAGCTACTAAACTGGGCTTAATGTAATTCTTTTTCCCCTTAAATATATATTTTCATTGATTTCAGAGAGAAAGGGAGAGAGAGAGAAACATCAACGATGAGAGAGAACCATTGATCAGCCCCTTTCTGTACACCCCCTCCCGCCACCCGCACTGGGGATGGAGCCCGCAATCCCGCACGCGCCCCGACCGGGAATCCAACCGTGACTTCCTGGTTCATGGGTCAGCGCTCAACCATTGAGCCACATTGGCTGGACTGTAGTTCTTTTTTAAAAGGACAGTGTCATGCTCCCCACCCCCAGCAAGAGTATTTCCTTTCTTCACCAAAACTCATGAATCCCACAAATCCTTTCACTGAAATTACGTACAATTTAAATCACAAAACACTTCCTTCGCAACGGGGACTCTGGAGACACAGAGGAGCCGAGAAAGCACAGGGCATCGTGTCCCCCGTGTCCCCGACAAGCACAGGGCGCCGCAGGCCACACCCCCGGGATCTCGGTCGGCTGCCTCCTCAGCACCGAGAGGAAATTCCTGCTGGCTCTCAGGATGGTACAGCTTACCGGTGTAGACGTCACAAAATCACGCAGGAATCAGCCACAAAATCACGCAGGGAGATGCCAGGCGGACGCCCAGGGATGTGAGGTGCTATCCCATGCTGTGCTGGCGGGAACTTAGGGGCAATAGAGTGTCATTCAAGTCAGCACAAGAATGGCTAAAGGGGTGAGCAGATTCCAAGGGACGGGTCCCCTACAGGCCTCTGAGGGGTCCCTGTCCCCCTGCCCCCTGCCCCCCACCACACGGCACAGACCTGAAGACCTCCTGGCCTTCACAGAGACTCTTCAGCAGTTTGTCCCGATGCGAGAAGTTTTTTGGAGGCAACTGGCCCTTTCCTCTGACCGCCACTCTGGGGAGGTGGTGTCTGCCGGGCCACCTGTCGGATCGCAGCCCGGAAAGACGGTGGGGAATCAATACCCGATCGATCGTGTCACCCACGGTGATGCATGGGGAGGCGTCGCATCTCTCCCTGAAAATCCCTTTTGACAGAAGGCGACACGGAGTCGCTGGAGATGATGGAAGGCTGTTGGAGCCGCTGGCGCTCCTCCTAGCCCCTGGCACCGAGGAGGGCGCAGCCGGCATGGGCTCAGTGCGAAGGCTGGCACATGCAGGTGGCCCCGGGGACTGCAGCCCCATCGCCACCACACCGACACAGCCACGGAACGCCACGCCAGCTCCCATCTCGCGCAGGTTCCCACAGACAGATGCCGCCTTAGTGTGCCTGTGACTCGGTATCCCGCCGGGAGTGGGGGCCGAGATAGTGCCACCGGCTCCCCCGAATCTCTGCTCCCCAAGGTCTGTCCCACCGACACAGGGAATGAGTCACAGCTGGTTCCCGCCACTTCCCCGCAAACCAATGTCGTCCTTCATTCACATGTGCAGTCAACAGGGTGTGGCTCAGACATCACGGGCCCCCGGGGACGTCCAGGAGGTACACCAGCCGCCACTCTGGGCATCATCTCTTCATCCTGGACGCTGATGCCCTGTGACCTGCCCCCCCCCCCCAACGCCCCCGCAGGAGCCCGTAGTGAGAAAGGAGGCATCGTGAGCACCATCATTTGTTGGGTCAATAACGTGCATTTGAAGTGACACAATCTGGGGGCGAGCACTCCCAACGAGTTCTCTTCTTCTTCTTCTTCTTCTTTTTTTTTAAAATCTAACTTACCGATTGATGCAAGAGATCCCAGCGAGGCCAGCACAGTCTGTCGTGGGGAAGGAGGGGCAGAAAACCCCCGAAGATTCCCTTCCAGCATCGCAACAGCCACATTAAACTCCTCCTTGTGGCAGGGACGGAAGGTTCTAGAATCCCTGCAGCAAGTTTCCAATGGCGCACACATCGGAAGTGCCATCAGGGCGCAGGCCCCACCGTGGGAGCCGCAGGGGACGTGGCTCACGCTCCGGCCGTGAGAGTCCCCGTGTCCTGCTCAGTCGGATGCACTCGGAACCGAGCCCGTGGGCCCAGACGTTGCGACACCAAGGGGATGTGCTCACCTTGTGGCGTCGAGTCTGGTGTTGCCATTTCCTCCCGGCCGGCGCAGACGGTGTGGGGAGCGCTTCAGGGACCGCTGCTTCCTCTCGTCTACGTTTGCTTTGGGGGGAAAAAAAGGCCCCGGCAACCTTCAGGCTGTTTCCCAAGGACGTTTCATGTTTCCCTGTGTTTTGATGAAATGGATTTCACTGCTGTGCGAGGACCAGCAGCGAGCAGAGCGGTCTTGGGGGAAGGTGCGGGAACGGGGCCAGCAGCCCTTCCTGCGCGGAGGACTGTTTACTGACCGGAGGGCTCGTTCGGGAGAGGGACGGCTCCGAAGCAGAGACTCAGGCAGGATGGCCCAGCTCTGCTGCCAAAGGTGCTGGGCGGACGGCTGGGGGGATGAGCCTCCGGGGCGGTCAGGACGCGCCCGGGACACGGTGTGGCTGGTCCGAGGACACTGGCTGGTGGGCCCAGGGCTGATACTCGCCTAGCTCAGCCAAATGCATGTTTCCAGACCCCGGAAAAGCTGGGAGTGGGTGAGCTAAGTCGCACTCACCACCACCTTCCTGTGCCCCGGGGCCTGGAGAGTGGACCTGCTGACGGAGGGAGGGGAGGCTACACCCACCGCTTGCTTTAACGTCCCCCTTCACCTCATGCCCTGCAGAGCACTCAGAATGAGTTCCGCAATCCCAGGACTCACCGTGACTGCTGACCCCCCAGTGACTGCCAGGAATGACCACCCCACTCAGGACTGAGGTCCCATGTCCCCTGAGATGCGGGCTGCCTTTAAACTCCTGGGAGAGATGGGCTGTATCCTCAGTTAAGATCACGTTTATCACAGAGTCAAAGCCGACAGGAACCTGCATAGGGATCCAGGTCACCCCTTTCACATTCAGTGTCTATAGCGTCACGGGAAAGAGCTGAAAGTAAGTTGGAGCTGAAACCAAATGCTTGGATTTCAGCCTCCGTGAAAGTAAGTACTTTCATGTCCTTGGATATGACCTTGAACAGGCAAAATGAAAGTTCCTTCTTTACTAATAAAAAGAAGGAAAAAGCAAGTAAGCATGGCATCTTAGGTAGTGTGATAAAGCAAGAAAAATAAATAAAAGGCATAGAGAATGAACAAAAAAGATACACAACCCCATGGTTGTCTTGTGTAGCTGGAGCCGCCAGAATCAGAGACGCCCCCCGAGTAATGGGGACTTGCTGTTTGAACTTTGTGTAACTCAGAGCAGCGATTTTTAACCCTTTTCCTTCCAATTCTGAAGCACACCGAAAATACATATTTTTTGCTGATCTGACCAAAAAAATAGGTATAATTTTGGATGGTTTATAAAAAAAAGTATCAGTAGTAATTACCTTTCCTTTATTTATTTATTTTTCCTTTCAAAGTAACTTTTCAAAAAAAATCAGGGTCCTCGTATATAACAGATTCCTGGTAATAAAAATTAACCAATCAGATGCAGCCTTATTATGTGATGTGATGCATAAGATACACCTCTAGCCTATGACCTATATAGTTCCTAGAGGCCCAGCTCACAAAACCACGTGTCGGTAGCTCACCATCCGGCCGGCCGCAGCTCGCGGCGGGGAAGGGCCTGAGAGGTGGTCACTGCGCCGCATGGAGACTGGTGGAGTGGTCGTTCCCGTCCTTACGCTTATGGTCCCTGGCCTGTTATTACACAGGACGTTTGAGACAGGGCCTGCACACCGACAGCGATGGCTGCTGGCTGTTGTCATTATTTCACTCGGCGCTCCGAGGGAAGAGAGGTCAGTGCCGCTGACTGCATGGTCGGTTAAGGCACCTGCTTAAAATTCTTGTGGTGTCCCAGTGAGCCACGGCGTGCGGGGGGACGATGGCTGCCTTTGAGAGGAGCGGGACGTGGTTCTGGGTTGAATGTGTTTCCCCAAATTTACATGTAGACATTCTAACCCCAGGACCTGTGTCTGGAGGTAAGGTCTCCAAAGGGTAACGTCTCCACTAGGCTAAAGTGAGGTCCCTGGGGTGGGGCTGAAAGCAATATGACTTAGAAGGAAGAGGCGTTGGGACACAGGCACACACAGAAGGAGGACCTCGTGCAAACCCATCGCAGCGTTTCTGTCGCTGAAGCGCCCAGCCCGTGGCATGCTGCTCTGCCAGCCGGGCAGCCTCACGCAGACAGATGCCCTCCCGGTGGCGGGCTCGGACCCATCGTCTCCACTCGCGACCCCCACCGCGCACAGCCGCGCGGGCGCGCAGAGGGTTAAGGGCGACATCGATTGTAAAGTCTGATCAGGCCTCCTCTGTCTGCTCGAACGCTGCCTTTCTGGATGTTGCATGAATTTTTAATTTTGGATGACACCTTTGACAAGAAGAGACAGCGCCGTGGATCATCTGAGTAATTACAGCAACAATCGCTCGCGGAGGAGCGGGGGGCGCCGCTCCGACACCCCGACAACGTGAACTGGATTTGCCGAGGAGGCAGGAGGGTCACGGCTCCCAGGAGGGCACCTGCATCCCCCGATTTAGGAGACGTGCACGCCTCATCCCCAGGAAGAGCAGAGGCGTGTTTTGCTGGGACTAGAGAGCAGGAAGGACGCCCCAGCCAGAGGGCTCAGGCCCCTGGGACGGGGGCCCTAAAGGAAACCTGGTCGCACTGCTGCTCACGATCTGGGCTCCTGCTCCGTCCCTCTGGCCTGTTTCCTGGGATGACGTCCAAGGCACATTCATGACCATAGGTAAGATGTCCACACGGAGGAGGCCTCTGGAGCACTCTGGGTGACTTGGTCTAGAAGGCACGGGGGGATGTTTTCATTCCCACAGAGGGAGGCAACCCGAGGAGCAACAGCCCAAAGCTGGAGGGGGAGACGGCGGATAACCCGTCGGAAGGTGGGCTGTTCCTCCATCCACCAGCCCCGTGTCCAGTTGCCTCCAGCCTCCCAGACTCTGGGGCATCGGGAGACATTGCTGGGAGCACAAAGTTAGCGCTGGCGCCCTGGGGAGGAAGTTCTGGGCCCGGGTGCCTGTGGCACAGCTCCTTAGAGTGACTGCAATGTTGTCACTGCTCAAGGAGGACCTCGCTCATGAGCCCTGGACAGGGAGAACCCGGGCCTGAAGCCTTCGTCCCTGGGGCATTGTCTGTGGTCTCCACTGTTAGCATCCACCTTGCAGCCTCTTCATGGCGCCCTGCTGTCCCCAGAGGGACCGGGCCAGCAGCCCTGACAGGTGTTTGGAGGGAGAAACAGGCCGACAGGTGGGTTAGCGGGTGGCGTCTGGGTTTTGATGCCTGCCCCTCTGTTCGGTTCCCATGACGGGAAGGTGTGGGGATTATAACTTACATCTCGCCAGAAAGCGGCCAGTGGGACGCGTCGGGCCACCTGCAGGGTCCTGGGCGGTCAAGTTTGCCAGGGAGATGAGTGTGCCTGTCCAGCCCCACAGGCGAGCGGGATGACCTAGCTGCTGGGTCATCTGTCCAGGCATCAAGGATCGATTGCCCTGAGAGGCGGGGAGTTCCCACCCTCCCACACCAGCACCGGGCGATGTTCTCTCAGGATCGTGTTGGCGCAGATCTTTCCCGGTGACGCCCTGCGCTCCTCCGTCCTGAGCGGAAATGAGAAACACCTCCGCCGCCTCTAGACAGCGGTGCTTCGCTGGAGAAGGTGATGAGGGCAGGCCACCTGTGGCCCCGGCAATAATCCCCCGTGGTGCACGGGCTGCACCTGGGGGCGGAGGCTGCCGGCTAATTCACATCCCATTCCCGCTCCGCGAGACTCCCCAGGGCACGAGACTTCCCTTAAAACACTCACTCACACGTGTTGGCGGGAGGGGGACCGGTTGTTGGCTTCCAGGCTTGGGGGTGAACGCCAGGTGGGGAGACAGAGGTAGAGCGTGTCTAGGCCTCCACACTCAGGGGCCCATCAGCAGCAGCAGCTCTCCAGAAGGCAGTTTCCAGGCAGATGGTTTAGGACAAAATGCCCCTTCTCCAGGGGGCGTCCCGAAGGGCGAAACACGGTCCTGTCAAACGCAGAAAAGGCCCCAGATCACGATGCAGCCAGACCCACGGCCCAGTGCACCGTCCATCTGCATGCACGCGCGCGTCGGTCCCCTGCCTCTCTGCCCGAGGTCCGGGGTCACAGGACAGACACGCGACGCGCCCAGAGCCAGGTGCCTTCTGCTGGGTCATCCGTGGTCAGTCACGGAGTGGCCAGGCTGAGGGAGGTCTTCTTAGGACGGACAGGAAGCTGTTCACACCAAGTTGACACGAGACGCCGGGGCCTTGGACGGAAAGGGAGATGCTCTCTCTGCGGCGAAGCCACAGGGTCGACTGTAAACGTCAACATAGCAGGGGCACAGACCACAGGCTGGTGAAGGCCCGGGGGCCTCTGGAATCTCTCCACACTGAGGATACGTTGACAATAAAAATGGTAGCATCTCAGAAAGGGTGCAGGACCCTCAGCTAATAGTGGTCTGTCCAATTGTCCATAAGAGAGTGAAGCGACTCCTCTTTAAACAATAGATATTTTCAAGGGGTGTGTGTGTGTGCGTGTGCGTGTGTGAATGAGATGCTGATGGACTGAAGCGAGGTCAGGTCTCTGAGAAAGGGTCTCAGCGAGTATCCAGTGAGGAGTCAGCATGTCTGACCCCGGTGGTAGACAGAATCCTGGAGATGTCCATGAGCGATGAGGTCACAGGACGTCCGGAGGAAACACCAGCGTGGCGGCTCACTGAGGCAGGGCTGCCTCGGCGATCGGGTGGAATCGGGCGGGAGGCCACGCAGAAGGCGGGCTAACCGGCTTCCACAGTGACACCTGTCCCGGCGAGATGCCGGACGGGCTGCCCCAGGGAATGACTCCGTCTCAGGCCAAGAGTGCTCAGGGCAGTCTGTGGGGGTGGCACCACGCAGTTGTGCTAAGTTCCGCTTCCTCTGTGAGGCCCGGCTCAGCCCCTCACTGGGCCCCGGAGCCAGGAAGCGTCCAGGCCGTCAGCAAACACGCTGAGCCGTTGTTCTCAGGGCGGCGTGTCTCCGTTCGAGGGAAGGCCCCTGAGCCGCAGAACCGGCACCCGCCCCCCGCCCCCCCCCCCC
>PVJC01002462.1:0-31648 GCA_004026665.1 Murina feae | reverse complement strand
ACACATCAGAAAAGGTCACCAGAGCCTCGGAGCTCGGCAGCAAGGGCCTTCCCCCTCCTGTGACGCAGGCCGTGGCGGCAGCCATGTGGCCGGGCGTGGCCTCCTCTGAGTCACAGCTGCGCTGTTTGCACCGACTGCGTTGCTGGGAGCGTGGGCTCTGGTGACCGGTGGTCCCGGGAGAGAGCTGGGGTGCACGTGAACACACCCCATCAGCACCAACACGGAGGAACAGGCTGGGTCCCCATGCCCGCTGTTGCCACAGACAAACCAGTTCAACCACGTGTGCCTTCTGGTCCATGAATGACATGCACCCGGCAGCCTTTCCCTGCCACTCCGAGGCGAAGCCCTCCGTCCCAGGGGTTTCATTTTTTTCTTCTTCTTTAGATTCACACGTAGACAGAGCCACAGAGCTAGACGGAGGAGTCATCGCCATGAAGCCCACCTCATGGGCGGGGACAACGGTCTGACCGGACCCATGGCTGCTGACAAAGGTCGGGATGGTGCTCAGCACATACACGTGCACACACATGTGTTCACACGCCCAAGCATGCATGCAGGATCTGTTATGTGAGCAGCAGACGAGCAGTGTTTGAGACGGGGCCAGGTGCACGGGGAATGGCCCCGGGGGGACCCCACGCAGCCTGCGACTAGACCGGGTGGACGCACAGGTCCCTTAAGCGAGGGCATGAGCCGAGGATGTGACACGGGGGGCCTGCCACCTGCTCGTTCAGGTGGGTCAGGAAATCGCAGACACTCATCGGCATGCGCTGGGCGGGGAGCACGGGAAAGGGCGAGGTTTCGCCGTGAACATGGGCATTCTCTTGCTGCAAATGCCAGGTGCCCTGTCGCCTGACAGATTCACATTGTCCCCGAGGCCTCTGCGTGGACTCCCGCGGGGAAGAAGACCCTGTCGTGCCTGCCGTGTCAGGTGGAGGCACACACCACGGGAAGGAATTAACGGAGAGATCGCGTTCGGGTATTCGGGGAGGAGACGAATACGGCGCTTGCTTTGTGGAGAGAGGCCCACTTCTGTGTCCTGTGAAGACAGTCAGTCCCCACTTTCAAGCGGCTTTTACTTTGCACCGATACAGCAAAGGCCATTCACGAAGATGTGAAAAATGGAAACGATTCCGGGGCGTTACTGAGAGGCCCGGATGTACACAAGCCCATGGACTGCAATACGCAAACCAATCATTGGATGGGTTGCTGCTGGTGTTGTTACTGTGGTTGCATTTTAAACTGATTTGAGTGCAATATTCTGTGACCAGCGGACGCTTTTGCGGGGGCTCAGGCTAGGATGGGCGAATCGGGTCCCAGCAGTCCAGGGGCTGTGCCCATCCAGTCGTCTGCGCCCGCTGACCTCCACCCACAAACCCATCGATGCCTCCGTTGCCCAACTCCCGGCTGATGAGCCAGGCGAGGCGGGCACAGGCTCCCTCTGACACCGTTGAAACGATCAATTCCGCCGTCAGATCGTGTGAGCGTCACGTCAATTACAGCCGCCGTTTCTGCTCATGTGACTCCGAGCCGCGTGTAAGACACAGTTGCCAGCCTTTTAATTGTATCAGGAACAATGCATTTCCACCTGATCTGATAATTGGACTAAATATGCGATAATGCATTTGATTAGGGACGGGAAGACGTAGGAGAAAATAACAATGAAAGGACGTCAGGGAGGCCTTCCACTCGGTCCCCTCCCGTGAGCCTCTTCTTCCCCAGACTCCGCGGAGTTTCCCACACCGGGGGGCCCAGAGCTCGGCCCGTGAAATAGTCCACAGAGGTGGTGTTTCCCCCCTGGAGGTGCCTCCAGGGTGCTCTGGGAGACACTGAGAAAGAAACACGCCTGTGGACCTGCCCTGGGGGAACTGTGGGAACTCCCGGACACCCCGCTTGTCCAAGGCCCCCACTTTCCACTTGGGAAATGAGCCTTTTCCTCCAGCCCTGGGTCAGCCTCTGCAATGCCTCTGCTGACTCCTGGGTGGGACCCCCACTCCATGATGGGCCACGATGCTTGCCTCTCCCCACTGAACAGAATGCTCCCCCTGGGGGAACAGGTGATGCAGAGATATCAGGTGACCTGTGGCAGGACAGCCACAGGCCTGTCCAGCCGAGGCCCTCAGCTTTCCTGGGCCCCACTCCTGCCATCCATTAAGGTAGAGACATTAATCCCTGTCGTGTGCAGGGTTGTTGAGCGCATGACCCTCCAGCAGGGCGGGGAAGCCGGTGGGAAGTCACTCACAGGAAAATTCCAGGCTGCTCCACCCGCCTCTCACTGAGGGTGAGTTCCTTAGTTTCCAGGGTTAAGTCACCACTGACCACACTTGTCGTTGAGCTAATAGGCGCTCCCCTCCGTGTTTCATGGACAGGAACTGGGACTGGACTCCTGAGCGGTAGTTCCATATGGAAGGGAAGCTGCCGAGGCCCCACGGAACAGGAGGAGCAGACTCACCTTGGCTTCCTCGTCGGAGGGTGAGGCAGCCTGGGCATCCCTCGGGTGGGAGAGTCCCGGCAGCTGCCAAATGCTCACGACTCCCATCAGCATGTAGCGGGGGCAGGGGCACCAGAGTGGGCCGAGCTGATGTGCTGGGGAGAGAGATGAGCGGGTCATGAGCGTCAAGGTGGGTGGGGTGCAGTGCGAATCTGCAGGTCCCAGGTGGCAGTTGCACCAGGTAAGTTTCTTAAGGGCCTTGGCTTCGACAAAGCCCAGGGACACGAAGAGCCACCTCCTGGAGGCTCAGCAGCAGATCGGATGGAAGGTTGGGGCCATGGATGGCACCCAGCAAGGGAAGGCTGTGAGGCAGTGCCATCTTTTCTTCTTTTTTTTTTTTTTTTAAACATGTGTTTATTGATTTCAGAGAGGAAGAGAGAAGGAGAGAGGGACAGAAACATCCATGATGAGAGAGCATCACGCATCGGCTGCCTCCTGCACGCCCCCTACTGGGGATTGAGCCTGCAACTTGGGCCTGTGCCCCGACCGGGAATCCAACCGTGACCTCTCGGTTTATAGGTTGACGCTCAACCACTGAGCCACACTGGCCGGGCACAAGGCCATGTTTATGGAAGTGCATGTGACAACCACATGCATATCAGATGGATTTGTTATGATCGCTGCTATTTCCACAAATACCAGATGGATGTTTAATGTCTGACTCCTAAAGTGTCACCAATGAGAAGAAATACGAGAAATCATAGGAAATCCATCTCATCGCCTGCTGAAGAGGGCGTCGTGTCAGAAAGTCTTTGGAAACACTTGGAAGCTTGGCAACCAGTAGTTGTCAGCACCTCGATGCATGTGACTTCAACTGCAAAGCATTCATCTCATCAAAGCCCCATCTGAGGAGGTGCCCACGGCTCTTTTACGGGAGCCGTCCTCGCTGCTCTGAAGATTCCTGACCTTAGGAAGTTTGTCCCGCCCTGAATGGGGAGTCGAGACAGAGGCTGGAGAACCACGGTGACCAAGGCCACTGCTCAGACACGCAGAATTGGAGGTGCCTTGCCTGGTGCTTCAAGAGACAGAGCGTGGTGGGCACGGGTGCCTGACTCAGCACACGGTTGCCCTGGAACCTGACTGTCTTTCCATAATCCACCCCCCCCCCCCCCCCGGGAGGTTTCAGGTGGTGCTGGCAGGGGCACACCCGGGCGGAGGCTGATTGGGCACTGAGGATGGAGTTCGGAGACAGGGCTTCCTCATCCTTTGTGGACCCTGGACCCTGGGACCACAGGACCAGCTGCTGGCCCCCTCCTTGACCCCACTTAGGTCTTTCTGGAGCTCCAGGGGCGACAGCTCCTCCCGGTGGGTTAACGAGGCCCTGCCTGTGTCGCCTGTCCCGGCAATAGCCCTGCTGGGGCTGTTTCCAGCTCTCCTCTCCAGCGACTCCTTGTTCGCATGATATTAAATTAATATGCACAGGATACCCATGAACATTTTATATTTCTCCAATTAAAATTCCCCACCCGAATATCCTGCTGTAATTGCTGGGACGCCAGTGCTCACGCAACACATCTCTGTTCCACACGGGCTGCCAGCTTCTCCGCGTCAGTGTCGGCCCCACCATGTCACGCGTCCCTCTGCAGTGAGAAGGTTCGTGCCGGGACACCAGACGGTCCACCCGCTTATCCTGGAGAGGAAGAGGCCGGAAAATCGGTTCTTAGCCCGTGCGGCTTCAGGTCGGGGCGTGAGTGACTGGCTGCCGGTGGTCTCCAGAGAGAAAAGAAAGACACACAAAGTCCCCTAGAACCCAGAATGCCGGAGCTGGAGAGGCAGACCTCGGACATCGTCTGGGGCAGCCCAAACAGGGTGGCCCGGCCGCCTGGTGGCGGGAGCGGCGGCCGCTCTTCTCTCTTCCCAGCACCCGCACGCTTTCCTGTCCATCGCCTTTGCGTGGCTGCCTGCTCACCCAGGACGGGACGCTCTCCCCGAAGAGCTCCGGCCTGACCTTCGGAGACACACCTGGCTGCCCCACCTGCACTCGGTCAGTAGCCCCGGCGGCTCCCCAGCCCTGGTCCAGCTCTGCCCTGAGTGGGAGGAGCCCAGGGTGACCCCACCCCTGGGTGAGGGGCCTCCTTAGGCACAGAAAGCCTGTGTGGTGAGCTCTGCCCAGGGGAGGAGAAAGCTCCCCTCAGGTGAGCAACTGAAGGAGGAAACAGGAAAGATGAGGAGAACAGAGGCAGCAGCCCCCTGGGCTCTCGGGGTTACCTCGCCCAGGTTGACCCATGGGGTTGCATGTTCCAGCACAGTGACAGCCAGAGGGCCAGGCCCAGGGACCTGAGACCTGCCCTGTTTGCTTCCACAGCTGAACCCACGCTCACGGGCGCGTTCATGTTCAATGTGGGTTCCTTTCTCTTCTAGACGTGATTCAGACAGGTCCACACATTCCACATTTTCTCAGAGAATATTAAAAATCGGATAAAATGCAAGATTTCTGCTCTCCTGCGGCACAGGCAAAGCAGGAAACAGACATTTCTGCACCAGTGAGGCCGAGCTGCACTGGGAAAGTGAATTCATGCTGCTCAAGAGGGTGGGGCTGCCACCCTCAGGAATGGGGGGTGGGCACCCCTTAGGTCACAGTGTAAGGCCTCGTGGACAGTGATGCCCTGTGACCCGTGACACCCCACTCGGTCACCACCTGCGCAGAATCCGGGTGTGGAAGGTCACTGGCTCATACACCACCCAGTCCTCCCAGTGTCCATACTTCCCAATTGCACCGCCCCCCCCCAACCCTGCCTGCCCTGGGGGAATGGGTGGCAGAGTCACGGACTGCCAACTGCCAGGGAATGCTTTCACGTGGTGGGTAAGAAGCCCCACCCCCTGGACCACCACTCAGCCCTAGTCCAGGCTGGGTATGTCAGGGCAGGAGAGCAGCCCGGAGGCCCCCTTCAACTGCTCTACAGCGCCCCCTGCCTGCTTTTGTGGCAACAGGGCAGGAAAACAGCAGGTCCCCTCAAGCTGGGGAGCTTCCTGTATTCTCAGCCTTTACCATGCTAAGCAAGGCATGGCCCTATTCGGCTATAAATGGCCATAGGAGGCCACATAGACTCCGCATAGCCACAGACCAGGACTGGGGGTGTCGGGGCACCCTGACCACCTGCCACTCCTCTTCAGGGTCTCCTAGGCCACATGGGACTCCCAGACTTGGGTTTTATGTTCATTGACTTTTAGCTGTTTTGTTTTGTTGTATTTTTTTTTTTTTGTAATTCAGAGAACTCTTTAATTTTCTCACCTAATATCTTAACTGGATTTTTCAGAATGTAAATTTTCTGCAGCCGTTGGAAGGGAATGTGCTCTTCAGTTTTGGCTGTGATTGGCGAATAGATTTGGCAGAAGCGTGAAGCACCCCCGGGCTCCTAGCAGGCCTTTCAGATTGGCCAAGGTCACGGGCGGGGCTTCCGTGGGCTCTTGGGGAGGATGTGGAGCTGCCAGTGAGTGCTGACGGGCAAGGCTCACCTGGCATTCGCACAGACGGGTGAGTCCTGGGGTGTGTGAAAGGAGATGAACCATGGCCTGCGCGTTCCGAGGGATGTTTTAAGAGATCTGACTTAGGAGAAGTCGCTGGATTCTCATCCGCAGCCAGAGGGGAGCCCCGTGGAGACCTGTACTTCGCGATGCCTCCTGAAGCGACACAGGTGAGAAGATACAACTAGTGGCACATTTATCAGAATAATTGCTACAGGCCCGGCTGGTGTGGCTCAGTGGTTGAGCATCAACCCATGAATCAGGAGGTCACGGTTCAATTCCTGGTCAAGCACATGCCCGGATTGCAGGCATGATCCCCAGTGTGGGGCGTGCAGGAGGCAGCCAGTCGATGTTTCTCTCTCATCATTGATGTTACTACCTGTCTCTTTCTCCCTTCCTTTCTGAAGTCAATAAAAATATATTTTAAAAAATAATTGCTCCTGACAGGTCATTGAACAGGCTCTGCTTAGACTTCCCAAACAGCCCAGTCCCCAGTGGTCCATTGTGGGGCTTCTGTCTTCTGGAGGGTCCCCTCTGATGACTTTTTTTAACCCTAGAAGTGTCCCCCGGTGAGGCACCCCTATCATGGATGATCCAGCCTGGCTGACACCCCGAGTAGAGGCTGCCTATATCTTGGCAGGCGAACCGGCCAGACCCGTCCTGTGACCTCTCAGATGAGCTGGCGTCACCGCTCCAATAATCTTCATGAATGTCATCACGTCAGGTCTCAGGCTTCTGTTTTGGACAAAAATGCAACATCGGTTGGACAATGTTAAAAATCAATGATGCCATGAAACTCTGTCTCCTCTCTTGATGTAGGTGCTTTTATAGACTCAACTAATTTAAAAGAATTAGACATGACAGCACTAATAGTTGGTTGATTTCTATTTGTTCTAGAAACAGACGCTAATCGCTTGTGTCAGTTTATCTTCCTGTCACCAGGCAGGGCCAGTGTCTCGGAGGCCGCTATTGGGTGTGGTGTGAACGAGGGGCTGAGGGGAGAACAAAGGCCGCGGGGCAGGGGGGGAGGCCGAGGGGATGTTAATTAGCCCTCCTGGATGTCACTGTCTTTTAATTACTCTGACGTTTCTCAATAACCAGGATTGACTGTTCACCATTCTCGTACCAGGCGGCGCTTTTCCTTGTCACTGAGCAGGTCAATTGCACCGGCGCTCTGGCTGTTTCCGGTATCGATCGCTTGTCCTATGACCACGTCTGGGGTTAGAGCACTTGGCAGAGCAGGGACCATGTTCCAAGCTCCACTTCCCGCAGAGCCTGTGACCCAGGGCCAGTCACGTGTAATTGTTGAGCTGAGCCACGCCTTCCAAACCCCGTGTACAGCTTTCAGAAATGTGTCCTTTAAGCACATAGCTGAGGGGAAGAAAGGTGTTCCTTTGACTTAAAAAATATATATATATGAAAGAACCCAGAAATCGACCTGAACCAACAGGCTCAATTAATATTTGACAAAGGAGGCAAGAACATACAATGGAGTCAAGGCAGTCTCTTCAATAAATGGTGCTGGGAAAATTGGACAGACACATTAAAAAAAAATGAAACTAGACCACCAACTTACATCACACACAAAAATAGACTCAAAATGAATAAAGGACTTAAATGTAAGATGGGAACCCATAAAAATACTAGAGGAATCCAAAGGCAACAAAATCTCAGGCATATGCTGAAGCAATTTCTTCACCAATACAGCTCCTAGGGCATTGGAAACGAAAGAGAAAATAAACAAATGGGACTACATCAAAATAAAAAGCTTCCTCACTGCAAAAGAAACCATCAACAAAACAACAAGAAAACCCACGGCATGGGAGAACATATTTGCCAATGTTATCACCGATAAAGGTTTAATCTCCAGCGTTTATAGGGAACTCATACAACTTAACAAAAGGAAGATAAACAATCCAATCAAAAAATGGGCAAAGGACCTAAACAGACCCTTTTCAAAAGAGGACATTCAGAAAGCCAAGAGACATATGAAAACATGCTCAAAGTCACTAATCATCCGAGAGATGCAAATCAAAACCACAATGAGGTACCATCTCACACCTGTCAGAATGGCTATCATCAACAAATCAACAAACGACAAGTGCTGGAGAGGATGCGGAGAAAAAGGAACCCTCCTGCACTGCTGGTGGGAATGCAGACCGGTGCAGCCACTGTGGAGAACAGTATGGAGTTTCCTCAAAAAATTCAGAATTGGAGTTACCATATGAGCCAGCAACCCCTCTCCTGGGTACCTGCCTGAATCATTTAAAAACATTTATTCCCCTGCATCCATGGCAGCATTATTCACAGTGGCTAAGACAGGGACACAGTGAAGTGACCTCCGACAGACAACTGAATAAGGAAACGCGGTGCATATACGCAATGGAATACCGCTCAGCAAAAGAAACGATGACTAACTTTTTTGAAGCTGTCCAGTTAGGACAGCCTCTCCGGGTGACCGAGATCCCCATGTTACCCAGAGGCCTCAAGCCTCCTTGAATTCCCGTAGAATCTGACTTCGGCAACACTTGGTGATGTCGAGTAGGCGTAGGGGGTCCTGGTGCTGACGACAGGGAAAGGGTGCAGCCACAGTCTGAAAGCCCCACCGCTCAGCCATGCAGCCACTGCTCCCTCAGGATGGACCACCGAGGAGTAAGGCCTGGACTCCAAGTCCTCGAAAACCTTGGTCAATAGTTTCCATCTCCTCCCCCCCCCCCCCCCCCCCCCCCCCCCCCCCCCGTGCCCCATCCTCCGGGCCAAGCTCCGTGACTCAGTCATGAGACAGCGTCTGTGAGGGAGGCTTGGCCACAGAGGAAGCAGTTCGCTCCACCACAGGGGGTCCTAGCGCAGGCCCGAGGATGAGCTCCACGGTGGGCCTGCGTCCTGGCCGCTCTCACAGCTGCTACGCGTTAGTGGCACAGCCCAAGCGGCGAGATCTTGAAAGTGGATTTGGAACCCCAAGCATTAAAAAGTGATGATTTCGTCCGTAGGCATCTTGTAGCACCGGACAGGCCTCTGCTCTGTCCTCCTGGTGGGTAAACGGGCCCATAGTGGGCCCATTTCATCCCACAGGAAACCACAGGGCAGCGCGGGAACCCCCCACACCGCCTACTTAGGGTGAGCCGAGCGAGGAGATGAGCTCCTTAGCATCAAAGCCCCCACCATCCGCCTTCCCCACCCATTCCCAACAGCTCCCGATGCCCAGTTCTGTTCCCAGCACCTTTCCTCCCCACACTGGCACCTCTTGCTCAGCTGTCCCTCTGTCACACAGGCTCATCAGGCCTGGCTCACAGAGGAACACTCGCTTGGAAAGGAGGCCGAGTCTCGCACCTTCTGATTCCTGCTTCAGAGACGACGCGAGGAAACATGACGTCTGGGAGCACTCCACCCAACAGGAGCAAGAAGGTCTTCGAGGGGCTAGACCCTGAGAAACAGCGTGCAGCTGCCCTTGCTTCCCGAGACGCGCGCAGGAGCTGGGAGGTCTCTCACGGCTCAGCTCACGGGGCAGAGACCCAAGCATGTCGTCTGGTTCTTGAAAGCGTGGCCGACTCTACGAGGCGCCGATGTGAGCGAGGGCCAACCTGCAACCAGACCAGGGAACGGTGAGATAGATTCAAGGGTGGTACGTGGCCCTCAGATTCGCTCTGCTGTCCATGGCATTTTACTTTTTCTTCTTTTTAAAATATATTTTTTTAATTGAGAGGAAGGTGGCAAGAGAGATACATCGACTGGTTGGATTCTGCACACACCCCGACAAGGGATCAAACCCTCCACCTTTCGGTACGTGGGATGATAATGGATTTTTCTTAAAAACATACCTATTACACGCAGCCCCTGCCCTTGACCAGGGCTGGCTCTCCAGGGCCAACTGTTACATTTTCAGGAATTGTGTGAGCTGTTTTTTAAACACAGGCTGTTTCGAAATATTATGGTTACAACGAACATTTGTTACAAACTTACAGTGAATAAATTAAATGAAACATCTTACCTTTTAAAAATATGATTTATTCTTCCCAAATAGACAAATCACTTACTAATGACTTTATTACACTCTCTTACTATGTATGCTTTTAGGATTATCTGCCAATTCTGCCTCCATGGTGAAAACACTCCCCATTGGCTTGTGGTGTGGTGGCAGTATTTACACCACAGCAATTGGCAAACACCGTAGCTCTTGCTTGTCCCCTTTGGACAACTGGTTACCACTCACACCTTGGCACCCCCCTACCTACACTCCCTGCTCTACGCTTTTCACACAGAGCCACCCTTCGGAAGCCCTGATAAATGGCTTCGTCAGCCCCGTTATGCATGAAATGTGTCGCCCACCCGCATTCATCGGCTGACATCCACCTACTCCCGTTTGTGGGAAGGGGAGTCTCTTCATTTCTTTCCTTTAAGTGGATTCAGCCGTGTACAGAATTATCCCATGTAATGGGCTTGGTCTCCATCTGCAATTGCTAACGTCGGGCAGAGGTCATGCGTTTCTTGGCAAGGCTCGCGTTCCCACGTCTAAATCATGGCGCGCGCTTTCTCTCTGGAGGGTGGACTGATGTTTCCAATTTGGCCGGTGCAGGGACGGAGCTGGGTGTACACAGGGCTTTTTCACAAACCCAAGTCCAGTCGCCCGGCAGGGACGAAGGAACCTGGATGCAGTTACCAGCAGAGAGCAGCCGGGGCCTTACCAGCCAGGTCCTCCCTTGCAGCCCGGCACTCCTGCAGGTCTGTGCTGTGCATCCTTCATGGCCAAATACGAGGATGCTTTAGCTCAGCCATTCGAGGGAGCTGGAGCGCCCTCACCCTGCCCAGGCCTCCTGGGCGGGGAAGGCACACTGGCGGCCTTCACAGTAGAGCTTGGCATCTTCTTGGATTCATTAAAGAGGGGGCAGGCCTGGGGAACAGGCTGGTCCTCTCCTTTTGCGCTGTAGACCCGCCTGCTCTGGTTTCAGCAAAGCTCCCAACCACTCTCGGCTGCCTCGGGCTTCCCACTCTCTCTGCTCCTGCCCCTCCCGCCTCTCGCCCCTGGGAGTCAGTCACAAAGTCCCCTGTCCTCTTCTGGACAATTCAGGGCTCCGACAAGGTGGAAGCAAACCAGTGTGATCACGTCTGTCCTCTGACCCTCAGGGTGGACGAGCCAGGGCCGGCCCTCCTCACAGTCTGCCGCGGGTCTGAGTGGGGCTCTGTGGCTCCATCAGTGTCCTGTGCTTGCATCATTTCATCTCCTGGCTCAGTGTTTCCTCATTTCTGACGTGGAAGTGGGTATTTTCCGAGGCTCTGTGAGGTGTCAGGAAGAGGGAACCGCAGGCCCAAAGATACATGTGGAGAACTAACTCTGTGAAGTTTGATGGTAGCGAAGAGCCTCCTCATCAACGGAGCTCTCACCTTTTCACAGTTATTTTTTAAATATGATTATTGTTGATATTTGCATAGGATTGCATAGAACGGGTGCTGCACAGCTTACGAATCAGTATCCCGCTGATGAGCATTTCAGCCCGGCTCCCATGGCAGCTCTTACAAACAACACTGCGTGGACCTATGTCTGCCTGGCTCCGTGCAACGTTAATATTTCTGTAGGGGTGGTCACCATCAGAGGTTTGTTGGCGAGAACATGCACGTTGCATATTTTGATAGTTGCTCCTATATTGTGTCCCAAAACTACTTTAGCAAAATACACTTACTGAGTCCCATTTGGCATACGAGAGTGCCCACTGCTCTCACATGCTTCCGAATCAGCAAAATATAGCAGCCCCCTTTTCACAATCGACTCCCTACAATTTTCTTTTCTGTAACTTGCTCACAATTTTTCTTAGGTGAACAACATGGTGATTTAATAAATGCGTACATTGTGAAATAATTACCACAGTCAAGTTAACGCACACGTGCTTCACCTTATCTCGTTACTGTTCTCTGTTGGGGGTGAGGACATTGAGAATCTACTTTTTTAGAAAATACCAAGCACACAGATAGGGCATTTTAAACCAGACTCACCGTACTGTTCAGTAGAGCCCAGAACGCATTTCCCTTATAACCAAAAGTTTGTAGTCTTTGACAGATATCTCTCCATTCCCCCACCCTCCTCTTAAAAGTTTGTCAGGTTGAAAAATAAAGGAATGTATTGTAATAATAAAGGAATGTATTAAAAAGGCAAAAGAGGTAAAAAGAAACAAAAGTTTTTTAAAAAAAGAGGGGGGGGGGAACAGGAGTGTTTCCAAGGGGAAAACAAGTAGAAATGCAAACATGTGAACACATTTCCAAATCAATAAAACCTTTATGAGGATCCTTCAGTACATCTGGCTCTTTGCCAGTCACTCTCAATAGGTGCAACATCGTGTGATAAGCCCAACCACCCCACGAGACAAACACTACTGTTTGTGCCCATTTTACTGATAAGCAAATGGAGGCCCTGCTGGTCACAGAGTTGGGAAGTGCGTTGAGGTCTTTCGACACCAATCACTTGCTCCTTGTGACTCAGCTATACCACGACCCCCTGTGAGGAAATAAAAGCCTTTCGACAAATGTTTCTTTCAAAGATGTGGATTTTCCATAAATGCTCATTGTCGGGACTTGCCGTCCCACAGCCATTCTGCTGCCTCCAGGCCTCAGAGGAGGTCAGGGTGATGGGCGCTCTCCTTAGTCAGATGGCGGGACAGCTTTCCCAGCACAGGGTGCCCAGGCCGTGACCCAGTGGAAAACTCTCTATGATTAACCTCGGGCATCAGAGCACTCAGGGCAGAGGCGTGGTGTTCACATCTCTTCGGCCTCTTTGCCCTCACTAAGCTGTAGGTTGCTGACATCATCCTGCAGCAAACAGGGAGTTCTCAGATGCTGCTGATGTTACCAGCACCCTTCTGGCCGCCTTCTTTGAAATGGAGCCGGTGCCCTAACCGGTTTGGTTCAATGGATAGAGTGTTGCCCCACGGACTCAAGGGTCCCAGGTTCGATTCCGGTCAAGGACATGTACCTTGGTTGCGGGCACATCCCCAGTAGGGAATGTGCAGGAGGCAGCTGATCGATGTTTCTCTCTCATTGATGTTTCTAACTCTATCCCTCTCCCTTCCTCTCTGTAAAAAAATCAATAAAGTATATTTTAAAAAAAGAAAGAAAATGGAGTGGGTGCAGCTGGTGTGGCTCAGTGGTTGAGCGTCAACCTATGAACCAGAAGGTCACGGTTCGATTCCCGACCAGGGTACATGCCCAGGTTGCAGGATTGATCATCAGGAGTGGGCATGCAGGAGGCAGCCGATCAATGGTTCTCTCTTATCATTGATGTTTCTCTCTTTCTCCCTCTCTTTTCCTCTCTGAAATCAATAAAAAAATATTAAAAAAAAAATGGACCAGGACCTCTTAGCGACCTTGGTAAAGAAGTGCATGTTTGTCAGGGTCACCGTTTGCTGCAGGTCCATGGGGACCTTGCTGGGTCCTGGCACCATCATCAGAGCACTGGCAGGTGGTGGCACTAAACCCCCTTCCAGGGTCTCAGGACAGCTGGCGCCTGCTGGCTCCGACACCCCCTCTGGCTGGGGCCAGCCCATACGCCCTGGAAGACACTTTGGAGCATTGAACCAAAAGGATTAAAAGTCAGACTTACAACTAAATAGAAAACAAAACAAGAGAGTGATGATGGGAATAAAGCCAAAATATACCGGTGCTGATGACAGCTGTGACAGATTCTGGTTTTCCTACGGAAAGATCGAAGATGAGGCCACGCAAATTGCACTCAGTCCAGCTTTGCTTTTGCACATGCTCTCAGCCAAGGGATAAAAGTAAGGAGTCAGGCAGTCAAATACTCCCCAATGCGGCACAATTCACAGCGAGAGGGAGCATTCATGGCAGAAGCATTTAAATAGGACCAGAAGGTACACATTGGATGCTGATGGAAATTAGAACAGCCCGAGAACGAAGCGCCGTCATCATTCTATAACCAGGAATGGCATGAAGCAAACTATTGGGGGGAAATGGCTCTGACTGAACAATGAATGAATGAGACCACAGTCTGGGGGGAAGGGTTCAACCTATTTTTCCCCAACTTGGAAACTCCAATGGACAAAAGCATGTGAGCCTGTGGAAGGTTTCACTGACAAAATGTGTAAGTTTCATTGCACACAACAAATACATATGGAACTGGAGTTAGTGTTATCTAGTTACCGAGAGAGAGAGAGAGAGAGAGAGAGAGAGAGAGAGAGAGAGAATACAAACACACACACGTTTATCTTGCACATAAAGATTTTACTGTTTTTTACTGTTATTCAACTATCCTAAATAAGTACAAACATATCTACACGGCAGGCTATTCACAAAGATGCACGAAGTCCAGGGTGAAAATTTAAATCAACTTTAGTAAGTTTCAAAGTACAGAAATCTTACAAGCCAATGTTTAATAACATCAGAAATGAATGACAAAAGGATAGTAAAAGAATCAAGTCACCTGAAAGCTTTAAAAATAAGGCTTTCTAAATAACACAGAATTAAGAGAGAAGATAAACGTGCATTTGCTGAAAATATACCAACTTAGAAAACCCCAAAGAATTAACTAGGAAATATAAAAAAAATCGAGGAATGTGCCCGGCAGATATAAAACTGTTAATAGCTCCTCTGGATACCAGCAACAACCCGTTAGAAGGTGTTTAGGAATTTACACCCCTCACACGTTAGAAAGCAAAACCAAACAAAAAGGAAATTCAGGCTCACACCTACGGGAACATAGAGGCACCGTGAGGAGAAAATGTCACTATTTCTGAAAGGACAGGAATGCGTAGAAATCTCTTGCTCCTGGTTGGGAAGATCCTACACGATGCAGAAGGCAAAGCCCCATCCCTATCAAGATGTCAGTGGGATGTTATCTAACTTGCGGACAGTTATTCTAAAAATAATTTGGAAGACTGAATTTCAGAGAGTGATGCTCAGGTGTCCACTGTCCCCACTTCTCTTCAAATTGTACTGGAAGTTCTCGCCGGTGCAAGAATGTCTGAGAAAAGTGGAAAGATTCATGGGAAAGGGAGAAACAAAACTATTGGTTCTGAACACGATAAAAGTAAATAAGACCATCCTATATAATAAAAGCCTAATGTGAAAATGGAACGACTGGCTGAACAGGGAGTGGGCCTAAGCTATCAGTTGGACATCCCCCGAGGGCTCCCGGGCTGTGAGAGGGTGCAGGCCAGGCTGAGTGACCCTCCTGAGTGCACAAATTTTGTGCACCAGGCCTCTAGCTTAATAAATGGAACTGGCAGAGCTGATTGGTTGGCTACGTAGAAAAAAGTATCCAAATAAACACTCCTCTGATGTCCTTCCCTGAAACTAACATGAGACAAAGGAACGCGCTCAATACAGAAATCAAATAATTTCTGATACGACTTGACCTCCTATGGATGTGTGAGGGCATTCCAATAAAAAAATATGCAAAGGGAAAATCAATACAGTGAGAACATCAACAAAATAACCATATGACTTTCAAACTTCTCATGTCAAAATGTTTCTGATGCTGGAAACTTCCAATTGAAAAATTAATAACTTCATATCAAATGAGGAAAGTTGTATTTCAAACCAGCGTGGTGCCCACGGATGTTTTTATAAAATTAACATCCTTAAGACACACAACTGCATATGTGTTGATTAAAAAAACACTGACCAGTGTGGAGAGTCAAGGACAGTGATGTTCACCCAGTGCGCTGAAAGAATTTTTACAACGTGCGGTACCTGACTATTAAGTCAGGGGCACTGACCTCTCTTCCCTTAGATTGTCAAATAAAAAAATGACAACAGCCGGCACAACAAAAGCCATCTGGTCGGAATGAACCAAAATCATCCCTATATTTTTTGTCAAGTTGGAAAAAATATTTTTTTGGTGTGCCATAGAGTTGCAGCAATTAGTTGGTGAGTGCCGTGAGATGAAAAAGGTTGAAAGTCCTTGCTCAGGGAAACAGCCAGAATACTTACAAAATGTAAATCCAAATGGGTCATGGCTATTAAAAGGTCCAAACTTGTAAGTAATCAAATAGTTAAGGTCAGAACAAGAAGACCCCGTTTGCCGCCCACCAAGGTGACGGGATTTGCAGCTGCTGGTTTTAAACGCTGGCGAGGATGCGGTTGGGTAGATTTCTCATCCTGCTGACAGGATGCCCATCAGGGGAGCGGTTGGCAATGAGTCCCCTGACCTAGTAATTCTCATCTTCTCCCCAGTAATTCTCGTCCTGGAAGTCTAGCCAAGGAAAGGATAAGACATGTGGGGGAGATGAATGCCTGTGTGCTGCTGGCTGCCTTACTCAGCAGGATTGGAGCATCTCAGGGCCGGCAGTAAGGGAGTCAACTCTGATTCACCCCCCAGACCCCCTCTGCAACCCCAGAACCCTCTTCACCAGGAGGCTTCAGGGCCTGAGCAAAACTCCTGTGTTGGGAACGAGGGCAGGTTCAGGAGTTTAGGGGCCTGACAGTTATAGAACTGTGTGGCCTCCTTAAGGGAGAGAATTAAGCACTCCCAGTGCAGGAGGGGGCCCCGCCCCGAGGGCCAGTGGCCCCGAGGCATAAGCTCCCTGGGGGTCGTGGGACTCATCTGAATATCAGATTATGAAGCTTTTAGAAAGCAATACAAAAAGACACATGTCATAGGTAAGGGGCTGGAACCAAGATATCACATTTCGGTACTGGAATCATTAGTGATATGCAGCCCCTTCTCTTTATGATCTGCTATTTTTTAAAAACTCAAAACCAGTGTTAAGAAAGAAGGTGAAACAGGGCAGGAGAAGGCCATGGACACGACCAGGCAGACAAGTCAAATGGGCCAGGGCACCGAGATGGGCTCGCTCAGGAGTGGCATCTGCAGGGGCATCCACCGTGGAGCGTAGGGCTGACTGGGAAGTGGGGTGGGGCTGGCTGAGGGCTTCTGCAGCCGCAGCAAAGGCCCGGGAAGGGCTGTGGGAACCTGGAATGGCCTTCTCCTCCCCTCCCCCAGCTCCCTTGCAGCGTGGCTTCCACCTGTCGCTAGAGAAACGGGCTGCTCTAAAGTAAACCCCTGAGCGCAGTGTTGGCATGCTCAGGACTCGGCCAGTGGTGACGTCTCCTTAGGCGTTCGTTTGTCACGTTTTCAGCTCCAGGTCTTCCTGGGGTGTAGGGATGTTTTTCCACCTGACATCCCAATAGGATGGGGTGGTCCCCAAGGAGGGCAAGGTGAACGGGGCAAGAGAGGGATGACACTAGGTCATGGCCCAAAGAGACCTGGGTGGACTCAACCGGGGAGGGGACTCTGAGAGAGCAGGAGAGCATGGGGCCAGGGTTCCAGGGAGGGACACCCTCATGGCAACAGGCACACCTGCCACCCTGTGCGGGTCTGTGGATCCTCCCGTGGGAACATCTGACCTGTCCCTTCTGTCCTGGGGCTCAGGTCCTCATCACGCCCTCGTGAAAAAGTCTCCCCTGGAGGGGGAAGAGGAAGAGGAGGAGGAAGAAGAGGAGGAGGAAAGCAAAGACATCAGTCAGTGCCACAAACAGAGAAGGCGAGGTGCCATCCATGACGAGGGACGAGCATCTTCCAGTTCCCTCTGTGACTGAGCTACCAGTTTGGAGATCAGATTATGGAAAGATTTCTGATCTGCCCACCAGCGTGTGCATCTGGGAAGGTGTTGCATAAAAGGGAGTTTTCTTGGTGAAGGTGGCTCTTGCTTGAGGAGTGATGGAGGCGACCTTCCTTTTCCCCAATAAACGAAGGATCATTAGATTTCCTGCAAGGCTTTCCAGATCCTGAACTTCTAAAAAGCAGCAGAGAAGCGCTTGGCGGGTCCCCCTCCACCTTCCCTCCAGCGTCCATCTCAGGCCTGCCTCCCAGAGGCCCAGGGAGGTAGAAGAAAGGCGCCGTTTTCAGGGAAATTAATCTTTCTCCCCGGCACTTACCTCAAAGAAATCTCATTACTTTCACTCCGCCATAATCTTTACTATCCAAAAGGTAAAATAGGAAAAATGAATTTTATTAACAAAATTTACTAGATTAATATGACTGAGAACTTTACATAAAATGTTGGCATTAAGTATTAAAATAGATTAATAAAATACTAGACTGTTAGGGCCTAATATTAACTCTAGCATATTAATTGGGGGAACTGTGTCAGTTTAAACATAAAGGAGGAAATGGAAGGCCTGGTGACCTTTAACAAGGCGGGCTGGCCGCAGCCATTGGCTGGAGACTCAGCTCAGCGGAAATCAAAGAGGAGGCTCCCCCTGGGAGGTCCCCGCACACGCGGGCAGCACACACAGGCTTTCCCGTGGGAGCTCTGGGATGCAGCAGGGACAGTGGAGCCCCAGAGACAAGCCACCTGGGGAGTCCTCACCCTCCGGCCCGAAGGGGCCAGTGCATGGGGTGGCGACGTCAGAGTGCCCAGGGCTTGGCTGTGGGAGCAGGCCCCGGGGAAATGCAGGCCAGGACTATCACTGCCCAATCAACAGCCTCTCAGAAGGTGGCACGAGCATCCACATTTAAAAACTATATATGTGTTTATTGATTTCAGAGAGGAAGGGAGAGGGAGAGAGAGATAGAAACATCAGTGATGAGAATCATTGATTGGCCGCCTCCTGCACAGCCCCCATGGGGGATGGAGCCTGCACCCCAGGCATGTGCCTCGACCCGGGGAATCAAACCTTGACCTCCTGGTTCATAGGTTGATGCTCAACCACTGAGACACAGTGGCCGGGCTACAGTCATCCACAAGGTGACTGCTCCTCCTTCAGAGCTGCTGGCCGCTCCTGCGGGCCATGCCCGCTGGTCACTGGGAGGGGAAGGAGGGAGCGGGAGAGGCGGGGAAGGAGGGGCCGAGGCTGAGATGGGCTCTGTGTTTCTTATGAGACCCCGTGAGATGTAAAACTCGCGCTTCCCCACATTACCGCTGCCTGCAGGGCTCTCCATGGACGATCCATTCCCAGACCCCGCCAGCCTGTGGAACTCAGAATGAATTCATGGCGTCGCTGTCCGGTTCTTCCACCAAACACATGCCCATGACGTCTCCCTTTAGGAGACCCATGTCCGAAGGGGTTTACGCAGTCGAGTTGCAAAACAGGTTGCAGTCAGCTCCTGGTGGCCAGATAGAGGATTTGAACTAAGACAAGAAGTCAGTGGATTGCAAACATACTAGGCTTTATATATAGGCTAATGTGTACAGTGAGGGGACGAGGATTTGGGGGGACAACCCGAGCATTGTTATGGTTTTCATAACAAAGAAGCCCATATCCTAAATGCAGAGTCACTCACCAACATTGTGTTCCAGGGTAAACAGCACAGTTGGCTTTTAACTGCCCTGGGTCCACAGAACCAGTAATACATGTCTCAACGCTGCTGGCCCAGCGTTTACGGCAGATGTGAAAAATTGTATTTAAATTAGAAATGCTAAAATTAATATTTATTGACTCCGAGTTTCATTATCATTAGAAATTAGTTTGTTCTTGGGTAAACAGTTTATAGCAAGATATAAATATGTTCCCCTGACCTACTAACTGGCCCAATATATTTCTGAGTTATTGACAGCAGCAGTAAAATTTACTCACAGCTATTAAACCTTTTAACGTACTTGATATGGCTCTGTCCCTGTAATACCAGGAATTCGGTGGTGTGTGTGCTTTTTTTTTTTTTTTCTTTCTTTCTTTTTTGGATAATCTGCTGCTGATATTAAATTCTTCCAAGATTTTAATATATCGTCTAAGTTTATGGGTCATAAAATAAAACCTAGAGCTTACAAACATTTACATGACAATATTATTTTTTTAAAAAGGCCATGTAAATTTTAGTGCAGTAAAAATGATGACATAAACCACGGGAACACATAACAAAAAGTTTCCCCAACTGTGTTAAAGGGATATCTAGGGTCTTATCTTCATGCACAAAGCCCACAGACTGGCCTGCCCCGGGAACTCGGGACAATTCCTGCAGCTCAGCGTAGCTCAGACAGACCTAAGGAGGAACGAAGCGGGGGTCCAGGCTGGTGGGGCGGCAGGGGCGGGGGGCAGGACCTCAAGCCTGCCCTCAGGTCCATTTCTGCTGGGCCTGCCCCTTGTCCAGCAGACTGTCCACATCAGAGTCCATCGAGCAGGGTCAGGACCCACTGTGGTGCGCTCACCAGAACCCTGCTCAGAGTCTCCTCCAGAGACCATGGCCCGGCGGCTGCTGGGTGGTGATCCGCCGGACACAGACATCATGGCAGGCAGACAAGGGCCCTGTGAACGTTTCTTTAGATGCAAAGACTTTGTAGATGTGCCTCCACTAAGGGCTTGGGGATGGGGAGGTTATCCCTGACTATCCAGGGGGGCGCTCAATGCCATCTTAGGGTCTTCATAAGAGGGCGGTGTAACATGAACAGAAGGAAAGCCAGGTGACCACAGAGGCAGAGACTAGAATGAAGGGGCCACAAGCCGAGGACTGCCAGCTGCTACCCAAGAGGGAAGGAACCAGGACCGGAATCTCTGCTGGGGCCTCCACAGGGACAGGACTGGCTGGCGGTGATGTTAGCCAGTGACACTGATTTTGGACTTCAGCCCTCTGGACTCTGAGAGGACACATCTCTGCTGTGTGAAGACATCTAGTTTCTGGAAACTTCTTATAGCCACCAGAAGCCTTGTCACCACCGAAAGTGGGGACGCACAAAAGGGTCACATTACTCAGACCATGTGACCACCTGCCCAGGCTGAAATGAGGGACAATGGGACCCACGGCCTCATCGTCCTCCCAGCTTCAGGGACCCGTGAGCTCACTGTGGACACTCCTCCAGGGACCTGGCTATCTGAGGGACACAGGGTGCCCTCCCTGAGGTGTGACATTTGGGCCTTAATATGATCCCACGGCCGCCTTTCCTGGCCTTGGTTTTTCTTCAGCAAAAAACCTTGGCACAGGCTACCTGTGAGCCTCCCACGGCCCAGACCCAAAGGCTGCTGTGACTGAGGGCAGGCACATCTTGGCTTTGCCTCCTGCCTCCTGCCTTTTTCCCTGTGGCCTCCCAGGTGGGGCCTCAGAACCTGCTCTGCTCTGCACACATTGAAGCTCGCAGCGGGCGATGGGGACACTGGCTGCCTGCCGTCCTGGCGCTGGGACTCCACCGAGGTTTGGGCACACCAATGGCCCCACAAGTACATGTAAGACCTTCCATTATGAAAGCCTCAAACCTAAGCTGTCCTCCAGTCCTCAAAACCCCAGATGTGTTCAGAAATTCCCAGCTGGGAATCCATCCAGGTCCCAGCAGGAAACAGATGGCACAGTCGCATGGGAAAACTCGAGGAGAGCTTACATGCAAAGGATCTAATTGCAGGGGGGTTCTGGGGGGCCTGGAAACCACCAGCCATTGCCAAGGCCTCCCACCATGGAGCCTGGGACTTCCGTGCCCCAAGGGACAAGCGAGGGAACTGGCCAGACCTGGGAAGGACAGAGACTAGGTCAGGGCAGCCCCCAGCCTGAAGGTCCTGTCGGGGAACACAGCCAGCCCGAGGCGCCTACTGGGAGAGCAAATGACCTGTTTGCTCAGGACCCTCTGATCTCTCACCAGGCGTCCCGACTGCCTGAACTCCTGGACGGAGCCCACGTCCTAACCCCAGGCGGAGAGCAAGAGTGGGGAGGAGGGAAGGAGGACCTGAGCAGGCTCTAGAACCACTGTTAGGGTTTCTGTCCCTTCACCCCAAATAGGTCTAGACAGACAGACAGTACAGTAGGGGAAAGAGGATGAAGGGCACACCTGTGGTAAGAAAGGATATGGATTCTTAACCCACCACCATCTCCAACACTGACCTTTGGGGGAGCCATCTCAGAAAGGAGAATGCCATGTTTGCTATATCCTTCCCTTTAAAGAGCCAGCAGGTCCTTGCTCTCTCAGGGAGCCTTTAAAGGACCTTAAAAAGAGATTATTTTCTGTAAAAATTGGCTGCAGCAAATTCTAAGTGGTGTTCTCATCACTGTGTGTTATTCGGGGTAGAGGCTGGTGGGGTAGCCTTGGGACAAGGCTCAGCAAGGTCAAAACATACACATTGTCTTGGGCTCCTGGACCCTTGAGAAGTATTAACACTGAGGAGAAGTGAACCATCCATTTCCATGGTTTTCTTGTTGGGTATCATCTCATTCTTTCTGAGTGTGGATAGGATGCCCTGATAGTGAGGGTTCTCCAGAGAAATGGACCAATGCGATAGATTTATAAAGGGAAAGAAGTTGGCCTGCATGACAATGAAGACAGGCAAGTTCCGATCTGTGGTGCGGGCCAATGGGCTGGCGGCCCAGGCGAGGGAATGGCCAGCTGCTGCAGAATTCCCCCCTGCTGAGGAAGGTCAGTTTTCCTTTTTATTCAGGCCTTCCACTGACTGGATGTGGCCCATCTACATCATGGCGGGCAATCTGCTTTACTCGGAGTTCTCTGCATTGCATGCTAATCTCATCCAAGACCAGCCTCCAGGTTGCCACACACAGCAGGTCCTTCCCCAGGCAGAGCAGATGATTCCAGGTGTCCACATGACCATGGTCCGCGCTGCTGTCCCTCCGACCTGCTGCGCAATTCATACAGATCCACGTCCTTTCAAAACCAGAAATGGTGGGATTGGAAAACCAAGATAACATTTAAGTAACAGGACGTTATCGACAACTCTTTTCCCCCCAGAGGTGGCCTGCAGCCACCCTGACTGTCACTGCCACGTTGAGCTCCTGGGACAGTGCTCTCTTGAGTCACTACTTTATACAAATGTCCTGGAGACTGGGTCACATGAAAATCTCCCCTTGATCCTCAGGTCACAGCAACAAAACTGGAGAAGCAGATGTCAAATGATATCCCAGAGGCATTGCCAGCGTCGTCACCAACTCAGCCCACCAGCCAACACTCGGCCATGACGATAGCAACACAAACATACACATCTACTTGGTTTACCCAACCACCCACTTGATTTAGAGCTCATGACATCCAATGACTCCACAATACCACTAGGATGGGTCGTTGTCATAGTTCTACCAGCCGATGAGATGAATCGAGATCATTTTCACCAAAGTTGGCCTTGAAGTTTCCTAGAGGAGCAGTCGCCTTAGAACATGACTCATCCTTCTCTTCCCTGAAGGACGCCAAAGAGCCCAGCCACGAGCTCGGGGCACAGGGAGGAGAGACCTACACAACTGCAAGTCACCAAATGCCTTGGTGGTTTCTCGGTGGGTGCTGGTTATGGAGGGTCCATTGGAACCACTCAGGTCAAGAGACCATGAGCTCCAAACACCTTTGCTCGTTGCCTGTTCTTGAGGCGCCTGCTCTGGACTCCCCAAACCAGGGTGGGGAAGCGGAGTGCCAACGGGTCCCCGAGCAGAGGGGCACCGGCTGGCACCCGTGTAATCCGCGGTTTGCAGGGAATGAAAGCAGCTTCGGTTTCCTTTTGTGCGAGCGCACCCAGCTACTGACGTGACACCGGTTTGCGCGCTCGCCTTTGAAATACTGTCAACTCTCAGAGCGGCTGTCGAGTTCAGAACAAACACCGGGGGTATGCTTGGTTATTTGTTTTTGTAGTAAAATAAAATATTTATTATCCGCAGACACCTACTGTGAACAGTGGGGGAGGCCACTGCGTTTTATCTCGCCGGTGTCATGTTTGACTTCCATTAGGGATGGATTACAGACCTGTGGGTTTTCATGAATTCAGAAAGTCCACTTTGAACACTGATTTCAAAGCCCACAGGGGGTGCGTGGATGCGAGAACACAGCTCCGGAGGCAGGGACCTGTTGCACGGAGCGAGCACCTCGTGTTTGATAAGGCAGATTGGGGGTTCCCTGCGAGACAGAGGCCAGAACGCTGTTCCCTTAATAGGAGGACTTTAAAGGGAGCGTTCCCATAGTCTCCTCCGCGCGCTCCTCGAGGTGCGCACAATTAATTCAGTCCCGGAGTCCCGAGAAAATCGCCATTGTGTCAGTCAGCTTTGCCTTCTCGCTCTTGCTCCCTCATCACAGGGAATCGGAAATTATGCTGGAGTATCAGGGGGCTGCTGCCTTGATGCCTCCACGCCTGCCAGGCTGGCTTCGCACACGCGAGTGCGTGCCCGCACCCGTGCCCGTGTCTTAGCTGTTTGAACCTACGGAAGGAGGCGGCCAAGGAGAAAGGGAGGGTCACCTTTGACATTCATCTAGAGTCCCATCGCACCATCCAAGTCTGCCAAGTCCTTTGGCCACTTGGAGTCTCCCTGAGGGAGGGGCGATGGATGAGAGAGAATGGACGTCCAGCTCCGGAGGAAAGGCCGCAGGGACCATGCCATTTCCCGAGAAGAGAAGGGTAGGGCACGTCCAAATAAGACCTCGAGAATGGGAAGATCCGTCTCCTGGAAGGAAGTCTTGAGTTTCTGGGTTTGCTCTGTATTGGCAGATACGCTAGAATGAAGGTTCGCAGGTGAGGGTCGTGGAGTTAAGTTTCGGGTCTTCAGAAGGAAAGTTCTAAGAGCCACCTCAGCATCCTGGACGTTTCTCAGAGTGTCTAGAGTCTGGCAGAGATGAGTGCCCCCTCGGTGGGCAAGATGTAGAAGGTGGAAGGACTGGATGAACGATTGGGGAACAGCTATGGGACTAGGAAGTCCTCTTGTTCACCCCTGAGAAGTCATCTCCAGGGTCACTGTGTAGCACAGGGAAGGGACACAATGGTGTGTGCAAATACACGGGGGCCTGTTGCTCGCCTCGCCTTCCACGAAGACCCACGTACACACCAGTCCTGGCCTGCACTAACGCTGCGTGACACCCATCGCTCTTTCTCCTTCATTCCCTGGTGAGATGTCTGCTTCCGGATAGCTCCACACCTGGAGGCAACGGCAGAGGTCTCAGCAGAGCCCTTCCCTACCCCTCAAGGCTCAGACCCAGAGAGCCTGACTGACACCAGATGCTTTTGTTTTTTTCTAAAGGACACAAAGAACACAAGTGAGACTATGGACCTCATTCAAGTTTTCCTCCACAGCGTCATTTTAAGGATAAGTACTGTAGGAGGTTCCCACACAGGGAGCAAGCGAGAGACTATTCAGCTGGGAGTCTGAGGACTTGATGGGGGGAGAGGGAGGGAATCTAGTTTGGGCTCAGCCCTGACCACTTGAATGGCTATCAGCAAGGACGTCTCACTAGCTGCTTCATCTTAATTTCAGGAAAAGCAAGTCCTTAGGATTTTAGATGCCTGGGCTTTATCCCTCCACACTGCACTTGGCCATGTGGCCCGGGCAGATTTAGGGATGGGGGCTCAGCCCGGATGTGCTGTGCCCAGCACCTGGCTCCTCCAATCCCGATCACAATGAGGAGTGAGGCCCAAGGCTGCCCAGCAGGCCTCAGGGGCGCAGTGCTGACTCCCACCCAGACATTCTGTGCTTGGGGGACGCCCTTCCCACTGGACGCCCTTCACCATCCGCTCGGAGGATGGACTACGTCAGCACTTTTGGCCCCTCACCCCCAAGGAATGTCCAGTTGACCAAGTCTCCCTCCACGGGCTTCTCGAAAGCGGAGGCTGGAACTCGTGGGCACCCTCTGGGGATGGCTTATGGCCCTGCCCGTGGGCAGCGACCCATGCTTTTCAGTTGAACTGAGCGATGTTGCTACTGAGCTCATCAAAGTGCCACATTGTGCTTGTGGTCACCTTTCTAATGTCCGAATCCGTGAGGTTTTAATGGCGGCTCTCCTTCACTGACCCAGGCATTCAGCAAACGTTAGCTGAGCATGAGCCCGACAGAGGTTCTCAGCTCTTCCCTCCCAACCACGACCTGTGGTGTGGCTGTGTCTGTGTCTCCTCAGCTTCTCGTGCCAGGGAGGCTGGCCATCCGTGCTCAGGGGCAAGATGGGGGGAGGGTCCCTCTATTTCCAGCAATTTCCTATTGGGTGCTGACCCACCTGGGCCTGCCTGGCCACCCATCCACCCCTCTGAGAGAGCCCAGCGCTTGCATTTAGCCCATCCCCTTCCAGCTGCTCCTTGGCTGTTGTCCATGATGCAGCCCCAGCACATGGCGCCACATCACAGCTGGAGCTCGGCTGAGCCCCCCTCACTCTGCAGGTGACGCCGAGGTGCCCGAGGCGTGACTCATGAGTTAGTTAGATTCCGTGAGCCTCCTGGTTCTTCTGGAACGTGGCTCCCAAATCTGTCTGGAAGCTGTGGATTCCCAGCAGACACGGGCTCTGGAGCAGGAACCCCTGAGTCTGATTCCTCGTGGACTCCCTGGCTGGGCAAACCTCATCTTTGTTCTCAGGAGCGGTGGGCGCAGTGAGCTGATGGGAAGGAGCTAGATTGTCACAGAATGGTTGCTGTGGGCCTGTGGGGCAGCCCACCCCCTGCCCCCACCCCACCTCACAGACGCTGGGATCAGGGTCTGAGGGCAGCTCAGGAAACACACGTGCTGAGAAGTTGTTGGAACAGCTGTGGGATTCTGGAACCTTCCTCTTGGCCCTCAGCTCCCTTGGACTAACCTCTGCAATGTGGTGCCTGGGGAGGCCGAGGTGTTTCCCAGAGAAGGAAGGGAGCTGCGTGGCTGGCGCTGGTGAAGCCCGGCTCCCTGGCAGCTCTCTCCTGCATCTCCAACGCCACATGGGGGCGGCTGGGACCCAAGTGGCTCCTCGATTCCCTTCACGCTTTCTGTTTCCTTCCCGTCCCGTTTGTTCTCCTTCCAAAATCACGTCGTGAGAACTTGCTGGGTTTGGCTGGAGAGCCTCTCATCGGAGGCTTGGTTCTGTTGTGGGAGCAGAAGCAGCAGCCCTCCCATGGCTGCGTGTGGTCCTCCCACGGCTGCGGGTGAGCCTTTCAGGGTCACGGAGGGACACGTGGTGTCTCATCCAGGCAGCAACAGGCACAAACCCCGAGTTCAGTGAGATCCGGAGAGTTCCCCGTCTGTGGCGGGTGGAGCGGCCGTGTGACAGATGGAAATGAAGTCCCTCGCTTGTCTCATTTGTGCATCACATGAACGTTCCATCGGCTCCATAAGCATGTCTCCGACCGTCTCAGAAAGCACTTCGGGGATTCTTTCCTCCACGGAGGTGCTATCTGAAATGGCCTCCTTTCTGTACTCACTATAGCAGCCGCGTCCCTGAAACATTAACTTCATGAATCTCACTCCGAAATTTCTGGAAATGAAGAGTCAATGTTCCCATGGCAACCTCCTTTGTTCCACGGCACCTATTTATGATGATGGAGCTTTTATTACCTCATCCCGCAGTAACGGGAAGACACAGAACGTGGCTAATCTTGTAGAGAAATGGCCAACTGCGCGAGGAGATAAAAACACGTGGATGCCTCCCTCCCAGGAGCTGAGTGTCTGAATGCTGACACCGCGAGCAAACAGAGTCACTGCCTGGACCTTGCACTGTCCTTGCCTTCCTCCCAGACCCACAGGCACATCTATGCCATCAGCAGGGCATTGGGCTACAGCGCGCCCATCTGCAGTCCCAGTCTCTCATCCCCAGTGTGAGCAGCGTCCTGCCCATGTGTGGACTGTGCCATCAAAGGCCGAGTCCGGACCTGCGGGGTCTCAGCCTCTCCCTGGACACGGGTCCTGCCCGACAGCCACTTCCGGCGGGCGTGTGGGGCACGGGGACACAGACCTGTGTCACATCGCAGCCCACAGCAGCCCCAGGTGCCACAGAACCTCAGTAGGAGCCAGGGCGTCTTTCTGGGCAGCGGGCTTAGGGCTGAGCCACTGGTCAGAGGCCGTCTCAGAGGACAGCCAATGCCAGGCGTGGCCGTGGACACCAACATGCGTGATGGTTCCGAAGATGCGCACCCAGAGCGGCCTTCCACCGCCCACCCCCAGCTCAGGCCGAGGGCAGATTTCAGCCGAGACCACCTCCCGTCTGAGCTCATCCCCTGTCCTGTCTGGCTCGCTCTGCTCTTGGGAGGTATTTCCGGAATTCCATTCCCTGTCAGCCAGGAGCTTTCAAACTCTGCATCAGGCTCTGCCTTGGGGAACCTGAGGCAGCAGCCCCTCGAGGGTGTCCTGAGGCCTGGCGTGTGATCACGGGACTACCAGCACAGAGACGAGTGTCCAGGGGCCGTGGCCACTGGCCTGCCGAAACGGTCATGTGATCCAAGTGGAAAACACTGGGAAGGATGCAGGCCATTCACGGAGGTTTCCACAGAAACAGAGGTGGCAGAACACCGAGTGGAGACCTGGCCCCATTCTTAGGGCTGCGGGAGGAAATGGCCCAAACCAGGTGGCATGAGCAGCAGAAACTGGATGCCGGAAGCTCAAACTCAGGGTGTCAGCACAGCTCACTCCTCCGGAGAGAGTGGGTGCGTGCCTCTCCCCCAGCAATCCCAGGGCCCTGGACTGTCAAACGCATTGCTCCACTGTCCCCGGTCAGTCCATATGTGGCCTCGCCCGCCTATGTATTTTACAAGGACACTTGTCATTGTCTTTAGGACTCACCCTAAACCCTTAGCCCTATGTGAAGATCCTTAACCTGCTTTCATCTGCAAAGACCCTTTATTTTTTATTATTTTTTATTGATTTCAGAGAGGAAGATAGAGAGAGAGAGAAGGAGAGAGAGATGGAAAAATCAATGATGAGAGAGAATCATGGATCGGCTGCCTCCTGCATACTACACACTGGGGACTGAGCCCACAACCCAGGCATGTGCCCTGACCGGGAATCGAACTGTGACCTCCTGGTTCATAGGTACATGCTCAACCACTGAGACACTCTGGCCATGTTCCCAGCCTCTGGGATGTAGGAGGTATAGTTCAACCCACTACAGATGCATCTGTAACCTCGAGTCCTTTGCTGCGATCCACAAAGTGAAGTCCCCATGTTATCAGCAACTACGTTTTCTTCCCCAGCTGCCCGTTCCCCCTGTCCCAGGCCCCCGGGATGGGACGCTGTTTCCAGAGCCACCGTAGCGCATGGTTCTCTGCTGTCACCTGCCAAGTGCAATAAAGGCCGGGCCCCGGAAGTCAAGCAGCTGTAAGCAGCAATCCTCCCCGATCGGTCCACGACAGCAGGCAACGCGCCAAGTGACATCTCAGAGCCTTTGAGTGACTAAGACTTGGGCCCCGAGTTTACTCATAACCTTCTATCGCCAGGACAGATTTACATGCAATCATGAGAGTTTTCAAAAAAGTCAGCAAGGGAGCCTGGTGGAGGCCGCTCATCATTCATTCCCTCCGTGCCTTTCACTCTTCAGAGGCATCAATCACGCGGGACACTAGTCTCAAGGCGTGATTTATCTCGAAAGCCGGCGTTGCCCACATGATGACGGCACAACCACGGGGCTGGGAGTGCCCTTGAGACTCAGTGTGAGTGTGGGAGACGCGTCATCTCCCAGGCGTCCCTGAGTACCCTGTGCGGGGCCATCTGGCCACCCACAGTCCTGGGAGGGCCTCTTCTCTCTCTTTTTTAAAGAATACATTTTTATTGATTTCAGAGAGGGAACGAGGGGGGAGAAAGACAGAAACATCAATGATGCGAGTGAATCATCTATCGACTGCTTCCGCCACACCCCCCATTGGGGACCAAGCTCGCAACCCAGGCCTGGGCCCTGACCGAGAATGGAACCATGACCTCCTGGTTCCTAGGTCGACGCTCAGCCTCTGAGCCATGCTGGCCGGGCTGAGGGTCTCTCTTCTCACCGCCTGCTCTGACAATGTTCCCCCATCACTCACTGAGGAAAGCATGGTCTGTGGCCACGGGATCGGAGCACCTGGGAAAGGGCAGAGCCTTCCAGCCCGTGGCCATGCTGGATTGGGATCCATCGTCTGTGTCCAACAGCGTGCTATGACCCTGAGGACATAGGAGGTGCTGGAAAGTATACAGTGGCCCGCGTGTGTCAGTGTGGAGCTCCCAGGAAGCGGGTGGGTGCTGAGCACATTGCAGAGTTGGGTTCAAAGATGCCTACGTGGTGGGGAGGCCTCATGCACGTGGGGGACAGGACCTGGCGTGGCTCCCCCACGCTGTCTGTCGGGGAGCTTGGCCGCAGCACGGCTGTACCGCGAACTGTCTCTATTTGCTTACACTAACCCATAAGAGGCCAGCGGAGCGCTGTGTGCGGACATGTTTCCAAATCAAGTGATTTTATGTGCAAACATAGGAATGAGGGCCTCTGCTTATGATATTACCTTTAATACAATCATTTTTAATGAATAATTTTAATCACACCACATCCACCACAGAAGCAAGATGTGCTATGAAATAGATTTGCTTTCTGGTAGGAAAAGGCCTTTTTCGAGGACAAAAGGCCAAGCAGAAAAACAGCACCACACTTACACTGACCAATGGGTGCGAGTTCTGCAGGAGCTTATTCCTAAAATGGCAGAAGTCTGAGCTGAGGAATTCCAAAGATTAGGCCAGAATCCTAGATCCTGGTCCCCGTTCTCAGGGATGACCCAGGTTTTCATCCTTGTGCTGGGGGTGGACTTAAAAATAGAGATGAGCCTGGCCGGTGTGGCTCAGTGGTGGAGCATCCACCCATGAGCCAGGAGGTCATGGTTTGCTTCCTGGTAAGGGCACATGCCAGGGTTGTGGGATCCAACTCCAGTGTGGGGTGTGCAGGATTCTCTCTCATCATTGATGTTTCTGCCTTCTCTCCCTCTCCCTTCCTCTCTGAAATCAATAAGAATATATGTAAAATAAATAAATGAATGGAGATGAGCCTTGAGGCTTTCTGTACCGCAGTCTGCTATTGTCACAGAGGCTCAGGGGGTACAGTATCCTAACCTTGCAGAATGACTGGTCACTTGGGCAGGCGGGCACCTCCAAGCTAAATAGGGGGGTGGTATTAGCAGAGCATCATCTGGAGTGGAAACCCCTGTGCCTACCCCCCCTCCCACCCACCCCTGCGGCAGGAACATAAAACTCGTTGTGATTAGCGTCCAGATACTTCTTCACACCCACGGCCTCCCGGAGGAGTTAACGTAAAACACACCAGAGGAGGGAAAGTACCACCTCAATTGTTTGGGGTTTTAAGAGGATTCTTTAATATCAGATTATTTTGATTGTAAATCCGTGTCCAGCTCCACATGACCAAGGACTATTGCAAGGAAACTCGCGTTTATGCGAGATTGAGATGTAACTGCCTCTCTCTGCTCTCTCTCTCTCACTCACTCTCCTACGGTCCCTCTCTCAGGATCTAAACACCAGCCTGAAGCCATACATGTCAGCGCTCGGGTTTATCCACAGACGAGGGGCTTCTGCGGGACACCTGGAATATTTCCTGGGCTTCCACCGAGTTTCTGGAAGCAGTTTCTTTTAGGTCTGAACCGTCGGGGAACGGGGGAAACGGAGCAGTCTGTCTGCTGGACATCGCCCCCAGTGTCCTCCTCCTCGTCACCATGGTCACAACTGGGGGTTCCCAGACCTGGAGGCCAGGGTGACCGATTCCAGCACAGAACATCTCCTGCGTTCCTGTCCCAGCTGCACTTGTGAGCACCCCACCCCCACCTTCCAGTCGTGGAAGCCCCAAGACCCTGGCAGGGCGGTCTGCCTGCATGCGCTCAGGCCGGGTCTGTAGGCATTTTGCAAAAACGACTTTGGAAATGATCTGGGCGCCTCAGGCACGCGGCGCAAACACTCACACTGTCGGAGCCGCGTCCAGAACTAGGGCTTTCAGGTCTGCTCGGAGGCCCATTTGGCCCAGGAATGCCATGCGGTGGCGGCGACAGAAACCATTTGGAGATGCGACTGCTTCCCAGCCCTGCCAGGGGCATCGCCGGCTGGTCAGCAGAGAACCTGAGAGATGGGCGTGGACAGCCAGCAGAGAACATGGAGATGGGCGTGGACAG
>PVJC01002461.1:33851-79302 GCA_004026665.1 Murina feae | reverse complement strand
TTAATTTTATCTGACCTCAGCTTTTTAATTAATGTTTCTAGACCACTTATATTTAATCTTATTATTGACTAGAGGCCCGATGCACAAAATTTGTGTACTGGGTGGGGGGGGGGGTGTCCCTCAGCCCAGCCTGCACCCTCTCTAATCTGGGATCCCTCTCACAATCCAGGACTGCTGGCTCCCAACCGCCTGCTTGCCTGCCTGCCTGATTGTCCCTAACCACTTCTGCCTGCCAGCTTGATCAGCCCCCTAACCATTCCCCTGCCAGCCCAATTTCCCCTAACTGCTCTTCCCTGATAGCCTGATCACCCACAACTGCCCTCCCCTGCAGGCCATTCTTGTGGCCACATTGGGGTGGTCATTTTTGACCACACAGGGGTGGCCATATTTGACCACATGGGGGAAGCCATCTTGTGTGTTGGAGTAATGGTCAATTTCCATATTACCTCTTTATTATATAGGACTAGGGGCCTTGGTGCATGAAATTCATGCACAGCTGGTGGAGGGGGAGGAGTTCCTCAGCCCAGCTGGCCCTGTCACATATTGGGAGCCCTCAGAAGGTTTCCTACTGATGGCTTAGGTCCTCTCCCTGTTCCCCTTGGGGAGCAGATGTAAGCCACATTCTGGCCCCCTTTGTGGGAGGCAACCAGGCAAATCAAGAAAAGCCACAAGCCCCATCACCCCACTGCTGCTGTCACTGCCAGTCACCACAGCCACCAAGATGTTTTCATCAACATGGATTCCAGTCCCTTCACCATGAAAAAAATGACAACTTTAGGCATTTTTAAGATGTGTCTTTCATAGGATATGATCTTTCTTTCTTTCTTTCTTTCTTTCTTTCTTTCTTTCTTTCTTTCTTTCTTTCTTTTTTTCTTCTTTCTTTCTTTCTTTTAATCCTCACCTGAGGATAAGTTTCCATTGATTTTTAGAGAATGTGGAAGAGAAGGGAAAAACTAAGAGAAACATCAAAGTGAGAGGAACATTTTGATTGGTTGCCTCCTGAATATGCCCTGACCTGGGCCCTGACCAGGGAGGAGTCTGCAACCTAGGTACATGCCCTTGGTCAGAATTGAACCCAGACCCTGCAGTCAGCAGGTTGAGGCATTATGCACTGAGCCAAACCTGCTAGAGCAGAATATGACATTTCTTAGCCCTCCAGCAGTGGACCTTCATTTTTTTTCTCCAGGAGTGTGGTGAAAAAAACCCAAATTGACCTTTTTTAATTTTTATTACCCAAGTTACTAAGAATATTACCAGTGGCATACAGGGAGCTTAGACAATGAGCGTTAAGAAAAGATGTTTCCTCTGTAGTTTACTCCCATCACCAGCTCCACCCCTGCCCCTCCAATCCCATCTCCACCCCTGCCCAGGCCTGTAACTTCTGGCCGAGGATACAGGCCTGGGCAGGGGACCTCCAAATCCCTGAAATCACTGGCTACAACTCTGCCCAGGCCTGCAGTCTCTTCCTGAGGCTGCTGGCCTGGGCAGAAGACCCCCAAGTCCCTCCCATTGCTGGTTTCACAGAGCCCAAGCCTCTGCGATCACCAGCTCTGATCCTGCCACCTGCCATGGCTGGCTCTACTCTTGCCCCACTGGCAGCCTCTGGCCAAAGTTGCAGGCCTGGACAGGGGACCCTCAGACCCCTACTTTGCTGGATCCACTGGTGCTCAGGCCCCTGCAATCTCCAGCCTTGCCCCTGGCCAGGCCTAAGGCCCCTGGCCCAGGCCTTATGCCTGCGTAGGGTACCCTCATAACCCTCTGATCACCAGCTCTGTCCCTGCCCCCTCAGATCACCAGCTTCTCTTGTGAAAGCCTCTGGCCCCAGCCTCCTCTGATCACCTGTTCTGCCCCTCGGGTCCCCGCCTCCCCTGCCACCTGCCTGACTAACAGACCTGAGCACTTCAGTGGTGGGGCTGAGCCTGACTGGGTGCCACCATCTTGTGGCTATGGGGGTGGCCATCTTTGTGACAGAGTGATGCCTAATTTGCGTATTACTCTTTTGTTAGATAGGATGGTTATAATATTTGAAATCTACACTAAATTTCTACATTTATATTAGGGAGAGTTCACATTTTATTTTTCCATGTCCATGAGTTATTTCTCTTTGTTTTCATTTTCTGTTCAATCCTTCCATATCCTCAGAACCCCCACAACACTCAACAACTGTCAGCCTGCTCTCTATCTATGACTTTGTCTCTATTTTGCTTGTTAGCTCATTTTGGTCATTTGATTCCTCATATGAATGAAATCACACGGTACTTGTCTTTCTCTGACTGGCTTATTTCATTTATCATAATGTTCTCCATGTTAGTCCATGCTATAGCAAAGGATAATATTTCCTTCTTTTTTTAGAAAAAAATATATTTTATTGAATTTTTACAGAGAAGAAGGGAGAGGGATAGAGAGTTGGAAACATCGATGAGAGAGAAACATTGATCAGCTGTCTCCTGCACACCCCACACTGGGGATGTGCCCGCAACCAAGGTACATGCCCTTGACTGGAATCGAACTTGGGACCCTTCAGTCCACAGACTGACACTCTATCCATTGAGCCAAACCAGTCAGGGCTATTTTCTTCTTTTTTACAGAAAGGTAGTATTTCATTATGTAAATGTACCATAGCTTTTATATACACTCACTTGGACACTTGGGCTGCTTCTGAACTTTAGCTATTGGAAATAACACTGCAATGAGCATGGGGGTGCAAATAATCTTTCAAATTAGTGTTTCTGGTTTCACTGGGTATATTCTCACAAGTGAAATTGCTGGATCTTAAGGAATTTCCATTTTTAATTTTTTGAGAAAATTCTATACTGCTTTCCACAGTGGCTGTACCAATCTGCATTCCCACCAACAGTGCACAAGGGTTTCCTTTTCTTCACATCCTCACCAACACTTGCTGTTTGGGAAATCAAGATAACAATCCCATTTGCAATTGCTTCAAAAAATTAAATACCTAAGAATAAATTTAATCAAGGATGTAAATGACCTGTATTCAGAAAATTCTAAGACACTGAAGAAAGAAACAGAAGAAGATACAAATAAGTGGAAGCATATACCATATTCATGGAAAATAAGAATTAACATCATTAAAATGTTTATGCTACCCAAAGCAATGCCACTCCTACTTTAGTTTTCTTTTCTATAACTTCGATTCTGTTCAAAATGTTCTTATTGAAAGTCTAGTTTTGATAAAAGTCAGAATCTATGTAGGCCATATTATCTATTTTATATAATAACATCACTTATCCACTGTTATCCAGGGACCCAGAGTTTTCAACTTTAAATTCACCAAAAAGACCCAATAGCATTTAAACAAGCACATGTACTAATTAAAATGTTTTACACATAATTAACATCTATGTATATGCATTTATATATATATAGTAGAGGCCCAGTGCACAAAATTCATGCACTCGGCGGTGTGGGGAGGGTCCCTCAGCCAAGTCTGTGCCCTCTCACAGTCCAGGAGCCAAGGGGAGTGGGTCTAATTTTGCAGTTGGAAATCCTTAGTGCTGCCATGGAGGTGAGACAGGCTCCTGCCACAGCCACTGTGCTCACCAGCCATGAGCCCGGCTCAGGGCTTCTGGCTGAGGGGAATTCCCCATATGTGAGTTCGCTGACCACCAGGGAGCAACTCCTGCATTAAGCATCTGCCCCCTGGTGGTCAATATGTGTCATAGCAACTGGTCGTTCTGCCATTTGGTTGATTTACATATTAGCCTTTTAATATATAGGATATTTTTTCTGAACTGTAATCTTCAAAAACATTTTTCTTTTTTATAATGTGATACCAATTCTGGTCAGTCAAGCAGTTTGCCAGTATGCCAAACTGATGCAGTATGATGTTCTTTTTTTTAATGTTGCTATGGTTTTAAACACTTTCTGTTTTCTTCTCTACTAAGCTATCATTGCTAACTCTGATTGACTGTTATAGGTTAGGAATATGTTAGATAACAGTTTTATGGAAATATGTAAAACACATATTAGACTACATAGGCCTTGATTATTTATTTGTAATAAAATACATGGACTTTTTTAATATAAACTTTTGGATTTCTTTTTTAGCTTCTCAAGGCTACCTACACTATCCCTACCTATTTCTAAATTCTTCCTTTTGCTCTGATAAGTTAGGATCCTGAAAACTTTTGGATAAATATGTTAAATAACATTTTAAAAGTTCCTGAGTCGAATACAAAAATATCTCCCAGATATTTTAGGAATAATCAAGGTATAATCAAACTTGAAGTTAACAGTATAGTTTAAGTGCTTTCTAATTGGATAATTTACTATATTCTAAAACTTTACGGTAAATCTGACACAGAGGTTAAGTTTGAAATACACATAAATTAGTATAAAAATCAAAATTCCATGTATTTATAGCATGTCATTTCTCCTTCAGTTACCTTAAAAGGATAGCCGAAAGAAATTTGTATATCATATTTCACTGAAGTTTGAAACTCACCAACATTTTATTTACCAAGAATAAATAACCGAGGTTGGGTCACTGGCTAACTAAAAGACAGGGAGCTAATTTTAGTATTATAGAATGCTTCCCTTACCCTGAAACCTCACCACTGCATCAACAGGAAACCTGTACTTTCTACTCAACTTTTCTGTACACCTGAAACTTCTGTAAAAAATAAGCTAGGTAAATGAATTTTACCAAAAACAAAACAACAAAAACACAGCTTTCCATACTTTAACCCAAAAATTGTTGGTAAGGCTAAATGAGGATTTAAAGAAAAGCAGAATTATGAACATAGCTGTTATACATATTAACATAACATTTAGAGAGAGTGTTGTATGTCACTCATACTGAATGCTTTGTATTAACACACTCTCTGGAATATCAGCATAATGATGAACTTTCAACTTATCAGGGAATTTAAATAACTTGCCCATACTCACGCAGCTATTGAGCAGGAAAATTGAGAATGAATTTAAAATCTCTCTAGCTTGAAATTCCAGTTGTATTTTTTTGCTTCCAGATTTCAAAAATACTTGATATCTAAAGCTTAACTGAAACATTTTCAGATCTGTACAGTTCAAATTAGCACAAATAGGCAATCCTAAAATAATGTATGCCTGTAAATGTGCAAATTACACACACTGTAATTTGTCTCCTATACATACATGGATCACAAGGGTTATCAGAGAACATTGCTTGTGCACTTTTAATTCACCTCATTGCCCATTAACTGTAAATAAAAGGATATTTTAAAATCATTTTTCTTCTATTTGAAGACAGAAAGTTTCTCCAGATTTTAAGATTATTATATTTACTGAGACAGGGGAAAAAGGAAACAGGAGAGAATACAAGCCAAAAACAAACAAACAAACAAACAAACAAACAAAAAAAGAAATCCCCTGATCCTTAATTTGGCACAAAGAACTCTTGCAGTTGTGTGAGGATATTATATCCACTCATTACTGCACAATAAAATTGGTTCTTTAGAAAGAATGAATTGTGCTCAAAGGCTTAGCAATCCTATTTAACACAATGAAAAACAGTCTGGATCTTTAAAAAGAAACTGAGATGAATAGTATGAAGACTTAAATATTTCTTTGTTGTACTGAAGGAAGAGAAGAGGACACTTGCCAGTCACTTGCTAATCAGAATGGAGCTTATTTCTTAGCACAGCTGTAAATGAGCTGAAATGATTAATAAATGGGTCATAAATATTCCACAGAAGCCACCGAAGCAAGTGTAAGATGTGGTCTTATGAAAGATGTAGGACACCTGCCAATGGAGGCAGAAGGTTTAAATCAACAGATCTTTTGGCCCAATCAAGTATTAGAGTATTTTTAATATAATTTTATTGATATCAAAGAGGAAGGGAGAGGAAAAGAGATATAAACATTGATTAGAGAGAATCATTGATCGGCTGCCTCCTGAATGCCCCTCATTGGGGATTGTGCCCAAACCCAGGCACGTGCCCTGGCCAGGAATCCAGCTATGCAATCCTAGTTCATAGGTTGGCACTCAACCACTGAGCCAAGCCAGCCAGGCAAGTATTAGAACATTCATCTAAAATATTTATAAAATAAAAGTTAATTCTATAATTTATCAGTCCAGAAAGAATGAAAACATTATTTGTTTTCTAGGGAATATGGGCTTAGGGGGTCTAATTCAGCTTCTTAAAGACCACTCAAATATATCTCCACTTATTTCTAGACTATGCTCTTTGTCCTGAGAAATTGAATGTACTAGATAAACTTTGGATAAAAAAGATGTTAAAGCATTTTGAGAGCCCCCAAATGTATTAAACAAATACCTGCTAGAGATTTTAGGAATAATCAAATTATAATATGGAGTCTTCTTGCCTCTCCCAAAACAAAGGGCATATTAAATTTTTAATTACAAAACAGTACTGAGAACAAATAAAGAAAATTATTTTAGAATTTATTGACTTTGAGATTTTATTTATCATTTGAGTAAAATAAGTTTAGGGTGAATGAGAAAAGGGCAATAAAGGTTCTACCTTTTTAAGTGTTGACTACCATGTCAAGCATTCCAGAGTGTTGCCCAAGAAGAATTTGGCCTACTGCTAGGATCCCAAATGTCTTTTTCTCCTTTTTTATACACATGCATTCAGGCACATACATCCCGGGTTCTTCAGAATCTTCATTTGGCATCCATGCCTGCACTTAAGGACCTCGTTCTATCACGTTTTCTACAAACATTTGGTTCCTAGATGTATTTTCTACAAGCTATAGTTCCTAAATGTATTAGGCAAAAAGACTGTAAAATTAGTTTTATCGTTTATTTCCTGAAACCAGAGAGTAAGAATGTTAGTTTATCTTATCAAGACAAGCACTTTTTTTGTTGTTTTAGTCATTGTGTAGAAAAGTTGACCAGGCTTGACCCAAACAACCTGATAGATTTTGCTCAAGCCAAATTTCCTAAGACCATTAGTCTCCCCCCCCCGCCCCCCCCCCAAAAAAAAGGAAGTGTGTCTTTGGCAAATGAATGCCATTTTAGCTCCTTCTAGAATCCCTCATATTTTTATTCCTTTCCATTTTTTCCCTAGATTTCTCCCCCTAATTTCCAGCACTTTTCTGGAAGTGTAGTCTCACAAATGGACATGGGAGCAATACATTTGGAAACACTCATCTATTTTGTTTTAATTCATACAACCCTTTTTGGAGGGGGAGGGGTCTGGGTCGGGGGAAGCCAAGTGTCTATGACTGTGGACCACAATCTTTTTTGGCTGAGTTCTTATTTATAGAAATGCAAATGAATGTTATACTCAATCATCTCTTTAAGCAAGACTGCACATAACTAAATGGTTGCGTGTTGCCTTCTTGAACAGATTTTTGCAATTTAAAACCAATTTCAATTCTTGAAACCTCTACTCATCTATGAAAAACACTGAACTGAGTCACTCATTATTTTATTTTCTTTCATCATTTTTTGTTTTTGTATGTCAAAATATACTCAAGTAAATAACAACTAAATGAACACCCTATTTTCTTATTCACTAAAATTCAAAATAATTAATTTTTTAACAACCTTATGGCTCTATAAACTATATGATAATAATAAGTAAAACTATAGTTGCTATTAATTTGGTCTAAAAACAGCAAGAAAAAATTACCCTTTAACTGCCTAGAGAAAGACAATGGTATAAAGGTGTAGAAGATAAAGAAGTGTCAGGCAAAGTTTGAAATGCAAGTCTATTATTAAAATCATTGGGCTTTAGGAATATCACTTCCTCACCTAGAACCTGTGTCTTTGGTTAGAAAATGGCCATCGAATCTACCTCTTTTAAGGGGTGGAGAAGATAGCAAACCGAGGACCAAATCGTACTAGTAAACAACTAAAAAGGAAAAAAATAAATTAAATTAAATTAATAAAACAAAAAAGACACCCTAGGAGTAGAATTGCTGACAGAAAGTCTTTAATTTAATTGACTGGAGTAAATGAAAGGAGAAAGAATAGTAGACAAAAGGTCAATGGAGCACAAACAGAGACGAACAAAAATATATCTGTAGGTTCAGAGGTAGAAAAATCCTCATTGGATAGAAAATCCAATGAATAACATTTAGAAAATAGTGTGTTGCCTAGCCAGGTGGCCCAGTTGGTTGGAGCATTGTCCTGTATTGTCTTGTACACTGAAAAGGTTATGGGTTTGATTCCTAGTCAAGGTACATAAACAGGGTTGGTTCAATCCCTTGTCAGGGCATGTCTGGGAAGCAACCAATCCATATCTTTCTCTCTCTCTCTCTCTCTCTCTCTCCCTCCCTCCCTCCCTTCTTCCCTCCTTCCCTCTCTCTCTCTCTTTTTCTCTCCCCCCACAAAATCAAATAAAAAAATACTCACATGAGGAATAAAAAAAATTATTCAATGTTGTAATGCAGAAAAGTTTCCCTATCATATAAGAACTGTAATGTTATTATTAGTTTTTTTAGAATATGACTCCAATTTTATTTTTTACAATGCATACAAAAAGTCTAGAAGGAATGTCACTAAATAGTCACTGTAAGTAACTAGATGATGGGATAGCAGGCATTTCATTTTTTAAATTTTATTTTGTCTTTATTGTTGAGAGTACTACAAATGACAGTCTTTTCCCCACCATAGCCTGCCTCCAAGAAAAGCAAGCAAGAATTTATTGATTGAAGCAAAAAATATACTTAGAAACAGTGACACAAGGAAGGGCATAAAAGAAACAACAAGAGAGCCTAGGTTGGGCTGCTTGGCTCACTAAGAAGTCCGAGAAAAGGGGGCCTTGGAGACAGGTTCAGAGGGTTAGTCCTGGATGAGCTGCTGCTGCCCTGGTTGCAAGTTTCATGGAGTCACTTAGATGTTAGGGGATACATGGCTGTGCGGGAAGGCAAGGCCATGGGAAGTAAATGACAAGGGCATGTTCCTGGAGGCAGAATACAATGGGACCTTTATTTTCAGGGTTTTAAAGGCCAGGAGTATAGGGGATGTCTTAGGGACAAATCAATAGAATATTCATCAACTTTATGCTGATGTACCAAAATTAGATTTATTCTCTTAATTTGTCTGTCTTTATGTGTAGTTGGCAAATAGCACTAACTGGATTGATTTAAGCTTTTTGTTCTCTGGTTGGGGAGGAGAAGTGCAAATCAGTTACTCTTAAATATCCTTGGTTTAGGGAAGATAGGATTTACTAGGTGACTGCAAACTGCTATTTAACTAGCTATCTCAGTTTCCCTCTGCCACTGCTCCTGGTATTTTCCCAGGCTCTTACTATGCTATAATAGTTTGTGGGAGGTTTGCACATTCAGAGACTGAGTGGCCCTCCCTGCTCTTCCCAAGTGTTGTCTGTCATCTGGCAGCTGAAGAACATCTGTTCCTCAACTGTGGGACCAACATGGAGTTTGTCTGGAGACTGAACTTTTGCAAAATAAAAAATAAATAAAAAGGTAATATTTCAGACTTACAATAGTGATGCTGTTGGGAGGAAAAGAGGAAGCAAAGAAAGAAATAGAACAAGAAAAGGATAAACAAAATAAGGAAAACATCAAACAAACATATGACATGGTCAAGAGAAAGGAAGTCAAAGCAAACACAATAGGAAATTCGGAGAATTAATAGGAATAAAAAGAGCAACACAGAACGAGGGGAAACGCAGGCAGCAAGTCAAGGTTTCTGATAGCCATCAGTGTTTTAAAATGGAGACAGGCAGTGTTAAAGTTCCACCTCTACAGGCCTGTAATTGACAGTTTGACACAAAAGTGACTCTAAATATTCAAGTGAAAGGACAAATAAGAAAGCTTACAGTCCAAATTCTCAGACAGACCAAAAGCGGTCTATAATCTCTCCTGCATCTCATTATTTAAAAAAATATAGTCTCGTCCTAACTGGTTTGGCTCGGTGGATAGAGCACCGGCCTGCAGACTGAAAGGTCCCAGGTTTGATTCCAGTCAAAAGCATGTACCTTGGTTGCGGGCACACCCCCAGTGGAAGGTGTACAGGAGGCAGCTGATAGATGTTTCTCTCTCATCGATGTTTCTAACTCTCTATTCCTCTCCCTTAATCTCTCTAAAAACCTAATAAAATACACTTTAAATATATATGTATATATATATATATATATATATATATATATATATATATATATATATATTCTCCCAAATTTGAAGGTAATAGGTAGTAAGTCTACTTAGGTCACTTTAGTTCTCTCACTGCAAGGATATTTGTTATAATTCTCCATTTTCTGATCCTTTGCCTAGGAAAATAAGGTGCAGTCAGTGAAAAAGCATTATGGTATTAAATAAATAAAAAAGTAGAATGCACATTTTATTCCTTTTATGCTTATAAGAAACTACACAAATTCATTTAGCAGGCATGGTTTAATCTGTTTGCAATTGCAATTGAAAATTACAGTGAGCAGCTTAAAAGGAACTACACTAAGTGGAATTTGTTATATCATAGAACTACTTTCAAATGTGTCATTATATAACTTAGGGCCACCACCAGCCTTTTGCATCCTATAGCGTATACATGAAATCGGAGATCAGCATATACTAAAGATATTTAAGAATATAGTTAAAAAGCAGCAATTATGGACAGAGGCTGTGCTTGTTTCTAAGAGTGAAAAGAAGAAATATAAATACTTTCCCTGGCCCTAAGGTATTTCAAATTAAATTGCTTTACCGACAGTACAATATATCATCATAATTGTTTTATTTAGTTGGTACTAAGAAAACTAAAAAGAAAAAAGATGAGGATTCATCAGTTAACAATTTAGAAGATTCTACTGCATGTTTTGGTTCACCAGATGCTGATGATGACCAGGCTCTGGACCAAGAAATTCAACCTCTGGTCTTGAAACTCCAACTTTGATTCACAATGGGATTAGCCACTCATATTTACTCATGTTTATTCTGTTTGTTATTCTAGTGATGGGTTCTCCAGAGAAACAGAACCAATAAATAAGGATAGATGATAGATAGATGATAGGTAGAATATAGATAGATGATAGATAGATAGATGATAGATAGATGATAGATAGATAGATAGATAGATAGATAGATAGATAGATAGATAATAGATAGATAAATAATATGGCTGCCCTGGTCCATGTGGCTCACTTGGCTGGACATTGTCCTATTCACAGAAAGGTTGGCTGTTTGATTCCTGATTAGGGCACATGACCAAGTTCCAACACTTCACTGTTCCTCTCTCTCTCTCTCTCTCTCTCTCTCTCTCTCTCTCTCTCTCTCTCTCCTCCCCCGCTTTACAGAAGGCAATGTGTATTACTTAAAGTCAACTAATTCTAAATGTTTATTACATCTAAAAATTATCTTCACAACAACACATATATTAGTGTTTGCCCCTAATAATCAGCAACCAACTAGTACCATAGCCTAATCAAGTTGAAAATAAAATTAACCACCACAGTAAATGTTCAAAAAATTGTCTAATCTAAGGTCTAATTTTTTATACTGGTGGAGGTTCCCTCAGAATTTTTGATTAGTTATAATACTGAAATTAGAAATTCTAATTAGATATTTCCATTAAACTTACCACTTAAGACAGAGTTTAGAGAAAAATATATGAACATGAGAATATAAACGATTATCATCCCTAATTTTTCCAGTCTTGTCTTAGTCTTTGTTCATTCTTTCTCTGTTTTCATTTCACCTACTGTGTCATTTAAATACTTCATTTGTTTTTTTAAAAACAATCTCTACTGCTTGAAAATATGACTATAAAAGAAGATATGGTGGACAGAAGTATCTTTTCTATGGAAAAATCACTTAAAATAGCCACTAAAGCAAAGCGTCAAAGAGAATAAAATTTTAGTCACACAAAATGAGTAAGTTTTAGAGGTTTACTGTACAATATTGTGCCTATAGATATTAATACTGTATTGTACACTGATAAACCTATTAAGAGGGAGATTTCATGTAAAGTCTTTTATCACAATAAAATAAAATAACATGTGTTCTTTTCTTGTGCATACTCCTCTCTTCACAGATTTTTAGATATGAGAAAGTACCCACAGGCATATGTTAACACTGTCTACCATTTCACACAAAAAGAAAAATGAAGCTTCATAAGTTTATAAGGAAGAAATTGGTACAGACCTATGCTAGCATTTTTGAGAATGAAATGAAACACGTAACGCCTCACACAGCATCAGATTATCTCCTAAGGTGCAGTGACTTGCGTAATTACCTGGCCAGCTTTCTCAGTACCTCTACCTGGTGCCAGAGGAACTGTTAGTTTTGTCTAAAAGTGCTCGTTTCTACCAAATGATGACAACTACCTGTTTCCTCCTTTTCATAAACTTTTAATCTCTAAGCTGAAAGTGCTCCTTTCCAAATTTAGAGATGCCCTCCTTTGAGGCAAGGACATCAGATCCATAGAGTATGTCAAGCAGTGAGTATGCCAGCAAACCAAGCCCACGACATAGAGAGTAAATAACATCGGAAAGAGCCCAACAGGCAACAAAGTCAAATGATGGCTGCCAAGTGAGATGGTTACTTAATCAAAGGCAATGAATGAGCCAGGCTCCAGGGTTCAGATGAGAATTAAATGATTAACCTGCAGGGTTGGAAGCACTCACTGGGATGCCAGCTAGAAACCCAGTGACTTAGAGGGATCCCCACAGCCTGAAGCAGCTGCTGCTTCTGCTCTAAACCTTGATGGCAGCAACACCCAGGCTGTATTCACTTCATTTTCTCAGCATCTAATTAACACTATACACACCTATATGTTTACCCCCAGTTCCATGAAAATGTAGATTAGATTGTTTCTTCTTTTTTTCAAGTCTCACCATAAATATGCTTTAGAATGTCTCAGTATGATGTTCTCAGCAACCTATATCTCTCTCCCTCTGGAGAAAAGTCAAGTCCAATCCATTTCAGGCTACCTTCCTCATGCAGCAGGGCAAGCTGTACTCTGGGAACTTCTCCAGATTCCAGGCCCTTCCTCCTGGCATTGGGACAAGCACCTCTGCTCTCAGCTTTTCAGTTGTGCAACCTCTGGAAGCCTGTGAGACATGGAGCTTAATCCTCCCCTTTCTTTCTTTCTTTCTTTTTTTTTTTTTTTAGATCCTGGCACTCAATTTAAAGATGAATGCCTTCCTCTTCTACAGCATCCTGAGCCAGAGCAGCTTGTGGGCATGATCACTTCTTGATCCAAAACTGCTTGTACCGCTCCAGGTCAAAGCTGTCAAGGAGCTTTGGCCCCTCCTCCTCCTTTGCTGGGAGCTGGGCCTCATGTCTTCAGAACCGTGCCCTCCTCTCCTCTGGGGACAGGGCATCCAGGTCCACAGGCATCGCCAGTATTTGTCTGGGCTCCCGGTAGTGGGTGTGAATGGTGGAGCCATCCTGCTTGACCAGGAGCATGGGGTAGAAGCGTGATAGGCCTGTCTGTGCACACGAGTGAGCAAAGTTCTGCTGCTGTCAGCCTGACATGAAGATATGTGCAAACAGCGGACCACAGGGGCAGCCCCTATCACCACCTGCTGCCGCAACAGGCCAAGCATACTGCCCACAACTGCCGTTCCTCCTGAGGGCCACTGTGGCATGTGGAGGCCCAAGACCAGTCACTGGCCCAGTGTGTGACCTGCTGCACGATGCTGCACCTCCTCCCCTTTCTTTTTAAAATCTTTATTGTTGAAAGTATTACACATGTCCCCCCTTTATTCCTCAATGACCCCTTCTAGCTGACCTCCGCCCTCTCACCTTTTTCTTTCCTAAGCTTCACTGCCCTGAGTGTTCCATCTCATTCTGTTCTCCTCTTTCTCTAATGAAGACTGTATTTCTGGCCCATGCAAACATAAGCTTGGACAATACTTGGCAGTTTTCAAAGGGGTGTCACCTTATTGGCTCATTTGTGCTTCAATTTTAAATCTTTTATAAGTTAGGGATTGGTTGTAATTCTCCACTGTAGATCTGAAAAAAAGAAAATCCAATTGTTAACAGATCTCCTCAAAGACACGGAGTTCATAATAGAGAAATACTTTTGTGACCCTGATTGGGCATCTGCATTACTATAGACTTGTTCTTGCTGCCTCTTACCCTGTAGTTAGTGTCTCCCTCTTGAGAATGTAGTTAAAAGGCTCTGGCACTTTATTCAATCCTGGAGGCCCAATGCATGAAATTCATGCACAGGGGAGGTCCCCTCAGCTCAGCCTGCACCCTCTCCAATCCAGGACCCCTTAGGCAATGTTCGACTGCCGGTTTAGGCCCAATCCCAGCCTAAACTGGCAGTCATACATCCCTCTCACAATCCTGGACCACTGGCTTCTAATTGCTCACCTGCCTGCCTGCCTGATAGCCCCTAACTTCCCACCCCCCCTGCTGGCTTGGTCGTCCCTCATCCCTCACTAACCCTCCTGCCAGCCTGGTCATAAACATCCATTTTTGTGAGGGTGTAAGGGTTGCATATTACCTCTTTATTATATAGGATGATACACATAATATGTGATCAGTAATCTGTAGGCTTTCTGAATTACCATTCTTAAAATGTTGGAATTCAGCTGGAAAATTCATCCCTTAAAATTAATAAGTATAAAATATAAGCTTAAGTCACTTAAGTGATTTTTACTAGAGGAAACCACAATATCAGTGTTAGAGAAATAGAGACCGTATTTCCTTTTGTATTATTTTATTGAAAATACAGTGACATCAATGCCCTGATCCTTAGAAGTCTTAAAAAACACACACACAAATGGGGTAAATAGGATGTCTTTATGTTGATCCATTCAACAAGCATTTATCTAGGTATACCAACTAGATGTCCATCTACTCTAATAAAAGAGTAATATAGAAATTAACCATCTCTCCCAGATGCCTAAGTCACGCCCACCAGCCCAGCCACACCCACCAGCAAATCAGAGCAGCTGAATGCAAATTAACCCAGCCAAGATGAAGGCTGGCAATCATGGAGCAAGCAGTGGCGGGGGCGGGGTGGGCAGTGTCCGGGGCATCACCAGCAGGCAGGCTCCTGCAGCAGGGCTGCTTCCCGGTTGCCTGCAGCCATCTGGATTGCAAGCAGGCACCGCCAGCAGGCAGGCCCCCATCAGACAGGCACACACACATGGCACCTGTTCTGAGCCTGTGCTACCAGATTGTGGTCATCAGTAGGACATCCACTGAGGGGTCCCGGACTGTGAGAAGAGGCAGGCTGGGCTGAGGGACCTCGCCCCATGCACGGGCCCCTAGTGCAATAATAAAGGTCTATACAGCGACCCGAATGCACAATGAGGAAGGATGCAACAAAGAGCAAGTCCTGCTCCCTGCCCTTTCCGAGAGCAGACTGCCTTGACATTTTCACAGACAACTGAAACAGAACTAGCACATACTTCACACCAGAGATTTTTAACCAGTGTGCCTATAAGAATTTTTAAAACATTGCCTCACCTGGGGCGGTGACATTGTTCCCCGCCCCCCCTCCCGCCCAAAGGCAGGCAGAGGAGAGTGGCCAGGCTGTGTGGGCCTGGAGAGACCCAGAACCCTGTTCCTGGCACTGGAGTCCACGTCCTCTGTGTACTGTGCTGAGACCTGGAGGCCAAGGCGCTGGGCTGCTGGCACCTTTGCTGCACTACCTGTCACTGCTCCACCCAGATGTGAGTGCACGGGGACAGTGACACTGTGCAGGGAAAGCTGCGCCAGGGGGACTTTGGAACCGCCCTGGCCACACAGTCCCATCCACCGGCGGCAGTGCGAGGAGCATATGGTATCTTCTTTGCTGAGAGAAATGTTTGCCTTGTACAAGCAGCTGCTGCAGCCCAAGTGCCCAAGGTGCCCAGCGTTGCTATCCTCTGGCCTCTTCTGGACCTGGAACAGAATATGCAGCAGCAGCATGAGTTCTTCGCTGCAAGCTGTGTCTCAAACCCCTCAGAATCTTCACAAATGAGCGCGCCTAGTCCTCACACCAGGCCCTGGTGCAGCACGATATGCTGGGGGGGGGGGGGGGGGCGGGGGAAGGACATGCAGCGCAGAGGTCCCCAGCCTGGGAGGTTCTTCAGGGAGCGACGCCTCCACAAGGATGAGCGGCCCAGCACCTGCATGGCACCACTACTTCGGCCACTTCTTTTTTTATAAAAATGCATTCAAATATTTTCTATTTTGCAATAAATTATTTTTATTGAATTTATTGGGGTGACATTTGGTTAATAAAATTCTTTTTCAATTTTGTTACGCAAAAGAAATTTTATTAACTGATGTCACCCTAATGGGCGGAGAAAGGGGGAAATGAGAGCTATCTGTAATACTACCAACAATAAAAACACATTTCATTTATGTATTTGTTTTTAATTCTTTATTGTTGAGAGTATGACATATGTCTCCTCTCCCTTCCCATTGACCTCTCCCCCCCCTCGCTCCTGTCCCCCAACACAGGCCCTCGCCCCCCCTAGTGCCTGTGCCCATTGCTTATGCTCATATGCATGCGTACAGGTTCTTTGGTAGATCTCTTACTTCCCTCCCACCCTCCCCTGCCCTCCCTCTGAGATTTGACGGCCTGTTAGATGCTTTTATGTCTCTGGATCTCTTTTTGATGAACCTCTAGCCAAGCTTCTGCCACTTCTGATGTGGGCGCAGCCTAGGGCTGACTGCTTATCTGCAGGAGCATTTCCCAAAGACACATTTCCTGTGCAAGGAGGGTGCTGTGGTATATCAGGGTGAGCACTGCACCTCCCATACCTGTGAACACCGACCTCTGGCCACCTCTGACTGCCAGAACCATCAGATCCACAGACAAGTCAGCTGCATGCGGGACTGGAGAAGGAATCTGCAGTGGCCAGGACTTTGAGGAAGTGAACAGGTACAACCGCAAGGGCCAAGCAGGCCAGGCCAGTGGTCATGGAGCTCAGCAGAGCCACCAGGAAGCCGGAGGGGCAGTACCATCAGGGCCTCAGTGGCCTTGCAGCAGCAGCAGGAAACGCGCAGGAGTGAGGACAGAGGGGCCCAGAAGGCCCTTCCGCCTCTTCGGGGCTCATGGGGAAGGCCAGGCCCCAAGGAAGCCTGGGCAAACAGCCCTGAAAGCCAAGAGGCCTTCCCAGCCACCAGCCCAGCCAGAGGGTCACCCTTCTGTGCACCTTCCTGCCCCCATGTTGAAGCTCAAGGGTGAAGGTTTCCCTGGTCTCTGCATCTCCACTTCCCCGACTGCTCCACGGGGGCAGCCATGGGCCCTGTGAGGCTGGTGCTCATGTCCCCTGTTCCGGCCAGGGACCAGCACCTGCCAGGAAGACACTCACCTCCCTGGTATCTCCCACCTCCAAGCTCAGTACAGCCCCCTCCCTGCTTCATCTCTGTCAGGAAGAGCAGTGACAGTGACAAGATGATGCAGCCCACACCAGGGGCCCAGGCTTCCGGGGCAGTCATCCCCCCAGGAAGGCTGGGAAGGGGGGAAGGGCAGCTAGAAGGGTAAGCTACCCCCCATGGAGGAAGAAGATCCTGGGAGGAGGACAACAGCACAGAGCCTCACCACTCGGGAGCTGCAGAGAGTGCCCAACATGGCATGGTCACTGTCTCCTCCCTGGGGTGCTGGCTTCCACCCAAACCTTCACCAAAATCAGCAAAAATACAAAGGTGGGCTCTGAGAAACTGATTGCCACATTACCCCTACCAGTACTCCCTGAAAATGATGGCCTCCCTGGGGCTGAGCAGCCACCCCCACTCCCAGGCCTCCACCGGCAGAGTCTAGGAGCCAGTAGCTGTCATGGTCAATGGACACACAGGGACTTTGGGCTCAAGAGTTTCCTCAAGGAACCCCCTGAGCTCCCATGTCCCCAGGAGCCTCTTCTCTTCCCCGTGTCCCAGGAAGGCTTCCCAGCAATCAAGGGACCGGTCCCCCTCCCTCCACCGCAGGGTGCCCTCTCCCTCAGGCTTTAGCACAGCAGTGCTCCTAAGGGGCACTCTATCCTGCCTCTCCTGGATGTGGTGCCCTCAGTCAGCAAGCCGTCTCCCAGCTTCCCCAGCCTGCCCAGTCCCCTCCTGGCCTGTGTCCCCAGCACCACCACCAGGAGAGCACCGAGGCTGACACCAGTGCCCCACGCCTACGTGGGCCCAGAGCCCGGGGAAGAACCTGCAGCTCATCTGCTCCATCAAGGGCTTCCTGCAGACAGGCCCACTGCAGGGAATTCATGAGTCACTCGGGGCATCTAGATGGGGAGTCATTTCTGCAGCCAAGTATTATGAGAACTATCCCAACCTGCTCTGGAAGAACTTCCAGAAAATAGTCAATGAGCGGAGGTGCTCCTGCCCAACAGGGCCCAGTGGCAGGAGCTGCTGTTTGCACACCTGGATGTTGAGGAAAATCTAGGCTGTCCTGCACCAAGGCCAAGAAGAACAAGAAGAGCTGATGGCAGACCAGCCCGGGTCAGGCCAGCACCCAGCAGATAGGCATAGACTGCTGTGTGTGCCCCAATGGTGAGGTCAGCAGCCACCAGGCTCTGCACACTGTCCAGGATGGTGACTTCCTCTCCCTGCCAGCTGTGGCCAGAGCCCTCACATAGCCCCATTGTTTGGGCAGGAGTGGCCACAGCCAGGAGCCTCCTTTGTCCCTCCTTCTCCTCCTCCTCCTCCTCCTCCTCCTCCTGCTCCTCCTCCTCAGCTGCCAGGCAGCAAGGTAAGGCCCCAGGGAGGCCACTACTCCAGCCCTTTGGTTGGCCACCTGCCAGGGGTCACAAGGACAGCCCAGCAAAGTCATGTAGAAGTCAATCCGGTTTCCTCCTGAGTAGTGAGCAGATGCCCCTGCCTCAGTGGTGGGTCAGTTTTGGTTTGCATCTCATGATTTTTGAAATTGCCAGAGGAGGGAGGGCTGAGAAGCTGGAACTTATCCCCACTGCCTGAGCCGTGGCCACAGCAGCTGCATCTGAGACCTCCAGAGCCTGAGGACTTCAGAACCATGGCCCTCAAGCCTAAAACTGTGGGTCTACTGGGGGTAGAGCACGATATGGTGTTGTGCAAACAGTTAGTTGTTTCATTATGTAAGAATGTCCAGGATTAAAACCAAACACAAATTGTGCTATTTGCAGCTCAATATTTCTATGAGACAAGCTGAATCTGGGATTTCAAATCGCCTCTGATCTTTTACAAAACAGTTCGCTCAGATAAATTTATTTTGCAATAATGTGAGAAAAAACACACATGCAAAACCTTTTTAGTAAAGGGCACTGACTTCTTTTCTCTTAGATTGTCATATAAAAAAAATAACAACAGCCAACACAACAGCCATCCAGGTGAATGAATCAAAATTATATCTATTTTTTGTCAGGTCAGCAAAATATATATTTTTGGTGTGCTGCAGGATTTCAGTAATTAGTTTATGTGTGCCAACCTGCAAACAGCCATCAGCCCCTCACCTAGGCTGGCCACACTCTCATGGGGTGAGGGTTCCTGCTGGGGGGCTTGGCCAGCCTGAAAACCGCCATCAGCCCCTCACCCAGGCTGACCAGGCACCACAGTGGGAACCCCACGCTGATCTGGGACAAACTAGCCGGCCTCCACCAATGCACCAGGCCTCTAGCCTAAATAATAAAAGGGTAATATGTAAATTGAGCCTAACAGCAGAATGACTGGGAATGACTGGTCACTATGCTTAATGCAGGAGCTGCCCCCTGGTGGTCAGTGCACTTCCACAGGGGGAGTTCTGCTCAGCCACAAGCCAGGCTGATGGCTGCCAGTACAGCGATGTTGGTGAAAGCCTCTCCTGCCTCCTCAGCAGCACTAAGGATGTCCTACTGCAGCTTAGGCTTGCTCCTTGTTGGCAAGTGGACATCCTCCGAGGGCTCCCTCATAGTCAGAGGGATGTATGACTACGGCTTAGGCCCCGGTCCCCTGGGGACCCAGCCTAAGGCAGCAGGTGGACATCCCCCATGGGGTCCCATATTGTGGGAATGCACAGGCTGGGCTGAGAGATTCCCCTGAGTGCACAAATTTTTGTGCACTGGGTCTCTAGTTTCTAAATAAAGACCCAAAACCCTTTTAACATGAAATCCTAATAAAAGCATAATATTAAAATTAACCATTTCTTTGGGATGCCTAAGCCACGCCCACCAGCCAATCAGAGCAACTGTATGCAAATTAACCCAGCCAACATGGAAGCCAGCACTCAGGGACCTGAGTAAACAGGCAGAGTCTGTTGCAGCAGGAGTGAAACTGTTTGCAGCCGCCTTGGCTTCTCTTCGCTCCAGGGAATATTATATTTGCAACAAATGTTTCAATCCTAGGAGCTGAAGCAAACAGCAGGCCGGCCCGGCTTCTAATTAAACATTGTTTCATTATAGAAGCCAGAGTTGAAGCAGAGAGGAGGTTTTGTTACTAGGCCCCAGCTTAAAGGAACAGTGTATCAATTATAGAAGATAAACAAACCCTAGAAACCTGTGTCCAGTCAGCCTTGCTGGGACATTGGGTCAATGGGAACTGTGGGCAGCCTGAAATTCTGAAAATAGCCATCAGCCCCTCACCCATGCTGGCCACACCCCAATGGGGTGAGGGACATTACTGGAGGGCTTGGCCAGCCTGCAAACAGCTATCAGCCCATCACCCATGCTGGCCACACCCCAATGGGGTGAGGGATGCCACTGGGGGGCTTGGCCAGCCTGCAAACAGCCATCAGCCCCTCACCCAGGCTGACCAGGCACACCAGCAGGTGGACATCCCCAGAGGGGTCCCAGACTGTGAGAGGGCACAGGTCTGGCTGATGGACCTCCCGAGTGCACAAATTTTTGTGCACTGGGCCCCTAGTATTAAAATAAATGTGAGCTACATGTACATTTAATAAATAGTAATAAAAACAAATAAGAGCCTGGCCAGTATGGTTCAGTGGTTGAGTATCAACCTGTGAACCAGGAGGTCATGGTACAATTTCCGGTCAGGGCATATGCTCAGGTTGAAGGCTCAATTCCCAGTGTGGGATGTGCAGGAGGCATCCACTAAATGATTCTAACTCATTATTGATGTTTCTTTCTCTCTCTCCCTCTCCCTTCCTGTCTGAAATCAATAAAAATATATATTTAAAAAAATTTGTTTTAAACAAATAAGATAGTTATTTTCAACTGACTTATGCTAGTTCAGGGCTGTGGGTGGTCAGAGTCTTACCCAGAAGCTCACAGCACAAAATGGGAAACCACCTGAGCAGAATGCCCTTCCTTAGCAGACATACACACACACACACAATTAACCTAACATGCCCATCTTTAGGATGTAGGAGGTAAATGGGGTTTCCCATTCCCCCAAAACACACACACACACACACACACACACACACACAAATATACAGAATTGGGAAGAACATGCAAATTCCACACAGATAGTGGCCTTGGCTTGGAGTCAAATTTTTTCTTATCATCAATATTATAATAAAACATTGAACAAAAAGGTATTATTTGAGGACCTGCTGTGCCTAATATGTATAAGATATTTTGCTGAACACTTTACAGGCCTTGCTTCATTTTACATATAAAAAAAAATCTTAGCACATAAATTTGAACAATCAACTCAAAATGTCCAGTGGGTAAGAGTCAAAATAAATTCAAATAAAAATGCAAGAAGTCCTCACTTAACATTCTTGATAGGTTCTTGGAACTGTGGCAAATAATATGTACTAAAACCAATTTTACCATATGATAATTGATTACACAAGTTCCTACAGCATCTGATCAATGTTATAAAGAAATGACTTTGAAGAAAACAATGTTATTCAAAGAATTGCTGTATACTTAAAGTACAAGAAAACAAAACAATCTTACTAGCTTCCTTGACCCAATTTATTTGCTTTTTTAGTGCTTTCAAATTATTTTCTAAATAATTAATCCAAAAGCCCACAAATATTCCCCAAATAAATTAGCAAAAGTAAAAACCAACCAACAACAAAAACTAGAGGAACAAGTGCCTTAATATAAGATATGAAAGAGAGATACCTTTATTGGTGCTATTGCATCTGATCACCAGAAAGAGCAAACCTAATCTTAAATACTGCATGATAAAGGAGGAAAGAGAAAACATTCAGATACCTCCAGTCCGTGCATTAAGGGACCTATTATGTCAGGGAGTGGAGGAGGGAAATTGGAGAGCAGTGCAATAAAAGATCTACACAAAGGTAGGGAGGACAGCTCAGCAGCACCATCCGGGAGCTCTATGTCTCTTTAACACTCCACAGCACCCTTGTCATGACAGCATCAATAGTTGTGTAGTTGCCACACAAAAAAGCACCAAAAATATAACCATACCCCATTATTCAGTAAGAACATATACATCTATAGCTCATGCTCACAGAAGGAATAATGCTTTAGCAACTATGCATTCTAAGAATAAGGCTTTGTGAGATTCAGAAAGGAAAGATAATTCACATATCAGTCTCACAAAAATCCCAGCTTGTATGATTGTTTTTACCCATCAAAATAAATGCAAATGATCTCATCTAATAAAAGCAAATAATGATTTTTTTTTCTTTTTTTTCTTGCTTTAAACAGTGTCCATGGTTGTTAGTATTTTGGTGGATACATTTGATTAATAAATAAACAACTATAAGGTAAATTGCTTTTTAAAAATGGTATATGGTGTCTTTAAATGGTTTTCAATTGCTTCTAAATTTATATCAATTTGAAGTTGATCAAGTGGAGACACAGGAGGCCCCTGATCTCTCTTCCTCACAGGGTGCACAAATGTAAATCTACACACAAAGTAATTCCCTCTGAAAAAGATCCAGAAACTAGTGGAACTATTCCTACACACCAGATGAATGAGAAAATATCCAAATAGAAAGGAAGAAAGTAGTAGGGAAGGCTGATATACCCTCTCACCATAAACCATGATCCTAATACAACTCCATGCAATCAGGAGGGAATCCCCAACTCCTAGCTATCCCCTGAAGAGTGAAGAGTTTGAACTGCAAATCTAGCACCCTAACTTTCAAGACTCTCACTGGAGGTATGAGAGTACCAAAAACTAGTTCTGAAAGCTAACAGCTAAAGCAAAAGAAGGTCATGTACTGATAAAGGGGTTGGTTTTCATGAGGATGTAGTAATTGTATTTATGCAGCAAAATAGGAGCACCTAAACATATAAAGCAAATATTAACAGATCTGAAGGTAGAAATAAACAACAATACCACAATTATGGGGGACTTCAATATGCCATTTTCAACAATCAATAGATCATCCAGACAGAAGTCAAGAAGGAAATATTAAACTACACGTTAGACCAGATAACCTTAGCAGACAGATTGAAGACATTCCATCCAAAAGTAGCAGAATACATATTCTTCTTAAATACAGGTGGAAAATTTCCTAAGATATATACTGGTCCACAAAACAAGTTGTAATAAATTTAGAAAGACTGAAATAATGTCAAGTGTCTTTTGGGACCACAATGTTATAAAAGTAGAGTGCAATTATAAGAATAAAAATGAAAAAATTGCACAAATATGCAGAGATTAAATACCATGCTCCTGAACAACAATGGATCAAAGAAGAAATCAAAGTAAATGAAAACATATTTGAGACAAATGGAAACAAAAACACAACTTACCAAAATCTGTTGGCTACAGCACAGTTTTAAAAAAGGAAGTAATATTAATTAACACATATATTAAGAAAAAAATAAGACTACAATTAAACAACTTAACATTACACCTCAAGGAACTAGAAAAAGAAGGAAAAACAGATCCCAAAGCTAGTGTAAGGAGGAAAACAACATATCAGAGTGAAAATAAATGCAATGCAGACAAAAAAAGACAATACTAAAGATCAATGAAACCAAAGGCAATTATAATTTTGAAAATATAAATCAAATACACAAACCTTTCAGCTAGAATTGCAAAGAAAAAGAGAGGGCTCAAACAAATAGAGTTATAAATGCAAAAGGAGATATTACAACTGATACCAGAAAAATAGATAGGAAATTACAATGAACAATTATATGTCAACAAACTGGACAATGTAAAAGAAATGGATAAATTCCTTGAACCATACAAATTACCAAAACTGAATCATCCTATCTAATAAAAGAGTAATATGCAAATTGACCACCACAAGATGGCTTCCCCCATGTGCTCAAAGATGGCCACCACAAGATGGCCAGCAAGGGAGGGCAATTGGGAGGGCCCCAGGCCTGCAGGAGAGGGCAGTTGGGGAGGGACCCAGACCTGCAGGGGAGGACAGTTAAGGGGGATCAGGCTGGCTGGGGTTGACAGTTGGGGATGACCAGGCTGGCAGAGGAGGGCATTTGGGGAGGACCCAGGACTGCAGGAGAGGAAAGTTGGGGGGGGGGGGCAGGCCTGTAGGGGAGGGCAGTTGGAAGGGGCCCAGGCCTACAGGGGAGGACAGTTGGGGAGGAACCATCCTGGCAGGGGGGAGAGCAGTTAGGGACAGTCAGACCAGCACAGGAGCAGTTAGGCATTGATCAGGCTGACAGGGGAGTGGTTAGGGACAATTGGCAGGTGAAAGGTTGGGAGCCTGCATTCCTGGATTTTGAAGGGGATGTCTGACTTCCTGGTGGACATCCCTCAAGGGGTCCCAGATTGAAAAGGGTGCAGGTTAGTCTGAGGGACACCACCACCACCCACCATCCCTATTCTGTGCACGAATTTCATGCACCAGGCCTCTAGTGAAGAAATAAAAGAAAATCTGAACATACCTACTATTATTATGGAAATGATTCAGTAATCAAAAACCTCCCAACAAAGAAACATTCAAGAGCAGATGTCTTCACTGGTGATTTCGACCTAACATTTAAAGAATAACTAATATCAATACTTTTCAAACTCTTCCAAAAATAGAAGTGGAAACACCTCCAAATTCATTTTTCAGGGCAGCAATACCCTGATAAGCCAGACAAGGACACTCCAAGAAAAGAAAATTGCAGACCTATAAAAACATAGATGTAAAAATCCTCAACAAAATATTAGCAACCAAAATCAACAATACACTTAATCACCATGATCAAGTGGGATGTATTCCAGGGATGCAAGGTTGGCTCAATATCTGAAAATGGAAAAAAAAAAGTGATAAATTAAACCACATTAACAAGATGAAGGATAATTTATATAAACATCTCAATAGATACAAAAAAGCATTTTACATAATTCAATTGTCTTTCATAATAAAAACTTCCAACAAAATGGGTATAGAAGATGTTACCTCAATATAATAATGGTCATGTATGACAAACCCACAGCTAAGATTGTATATGAGAGTGAAATGATAAAAAAAAAAAAACTTTTATAAAGAGATGAATACCCAGTCTCACCACTTTTATTCAACACAGTGCAGAAAGTCTCAGTGAGAAATTAAACAAGAAATGGAACTAAAAGGCATTCAAACCCAAAAGAAAGAAGTAAAATTATTTCTGTTTGCAAATAAATAATACTGTTTGAAGAAAACACTAGAGACTCCACCAAAATAATGTTATAACTAATCAATTAATCCAGTAATTTTTCAGAATGTAAAATTAATTTACAAAAATCAGTTGTGCTCTATAACCAATGATCTATCCAAAAGAGAAATTAAGAAAACCATACCATTTACAATACCATCAAAATAATAAAATATTTAAGAATAAACTTAATCAAAGAGGAAAAATCTGTACTGAAAACTATAGACAATGATGAAAGAAATTGAAGAAGATGAAAATAAATAGAAAAGATTCCATGTTCATGGATGGACTAGAATAATTAATATTGTAGAAATATAAAATAATATTCACACTATCCAATGTATTATAAATATTTGATACAATCATTAACATTATAATGGCATTCTTCAAAGAAATATAAAACAATAATCCTCAAAATTTTATGAAAACCCAAAAGTTCCTGAATAGACAAAGCAATCTTGAGAAAAAAGAATAAAGCTGGAGGCATCATATTTCCTGATTTCAAACTACATTACAAAACCATAAATAATCAAAACAATATGGCATTAGCATAAAAACAAACAGACAACTCAATGGAATAGAGCAGAAAACCCAGAAATAAACCTACGTATATCTTTTCAATTAATTTATGACAGGGGAAACAAGAATATACAATGGGGAAATTATATTCTCTTCAATAAGTGAGGAAACTAAACAGCCACATGCAAAAGAATAAAACCAACTCTTATAGTAGTTTTCTTTTTCATAGACAATGAAGAAAGAATTAAGTAAATATCATGTTGTGTTTCTATAAGGGGAGAATTATAACATATGTTTCCAATTTAGCCTACTTAATTAATTGGTAGCATACCTTTGCTTTTTCAAACATATTTTTACAAATAGATTTGGTGGTGTGGTTCCCTATATGAGATAATCAACCAATAATGCATCATTTTTTTAGTCTGTATATTCTCAGGCCTGCCTGGCCATAAACTAGAATATATATTCTAATAAAAGAGTAATATGCAAATTGGCCCTCACTCCCTTACACCCACAAGCCATGGCCATAAGCTATGCCCACCAACCAATCAGGAGCAAATATGCAAATTAACTCAACTAAGATGGTGACACCCAGTCCACCTCAGCCCAACAACAACTGAGGTAGCCAGGCCTGTTAGTCAGGAAGGTGGTAGGGGAGGCGGGGAGTGGGGGTGGGGGGGGGCGAGGGGCAGAGCTATCAACCGCAGGAACCTGGGAAGGGGTGGAGTCAGCGATTGAGGGGGTTGGGGGGTCTTCTGCCCAGGCCTGCATCCTAGGCCAGAGGCTACAGGCCTGGGAAGGGGTGGAGCTGGGATTGGAGGGGCTGGGGTGGAGCTGGTGATCAGATTGAACTACAGAGGAAACACCTTTTCTTAACACTCATTGGCTAAGCTCCCTGTATGCCACTGGTAATATTCTTAGTAACTTGGGTAATAAGAATCCAAAAAGGCGATCTAGGGTTTTTCCACCACACTCCTGGAGAAAAAAAATGAAGGTCCACTGCTGGAGGGCTAAGAAATGGCATATTCTGCCCTAGCCGGTTTGGCTCAGTGCATAATGCCTCAGCTTGCTGACTGCAGGGTTTTGGTTCAATTCTGATCAAGGGCATGTACCTAGATTGCAGGCTCCTCCCTGTCCAGGGCCCAGGTCAGGGCATATGCAGAAGGCAACCAATCAAAGTGTTCCTCTCACTTTGATGTTTCTCTTAGTTTTTCCCTTCTCTTCTACATTCTCTAAAAATCAATGGAAACATATCCTCAGGTAAAGATAAAAAAAAAAAAAAGAAAGAAAGAAAGAAAGAAAGAAAGAAAGAAAGAAAGAAAGAAAGAAAGAAAGAAAGAAAGGAAGAAAGAAAGGTCATATCCTATGAAAGATACATCTTAAAAATGCCTAAAGTTGTCATTTTTTCCTGGTGAAGGGACTGGAGTCTGTGTTAATGAAAACACCTTGGTGACTGTGGTGACTGGCAGTGGCTGCAGCAGCGGAGTGGGCCTAAGCTGTCAGTGAGACACCCCCTGAGGGCTCCCAATATGTGTGAGGGGGCAGGCTGGGCTGAGGATCATGACTACCAGGAAAGACAACTAACTGAAAAACTGACCAAAACACCTCAACCTTTCCCTCAGCGTGTACTAACTTTAGACAGACTTCCTGTCAAGTTTATGTCCTGCTCTCTCTTTTCTTAGAGCAATTACTTCAGACAGCTTTTCATCATAAGTCCATTCTCTTTCCCTTTGAGATGAAAGCCTTTTTATTTTTGAAGGGTTTTTTGTTGTTGTTTAATACATCTGAAAAGAATGCATATATAAAGTATTAAGTCATGAGAAAGCATTGGTTCAACACTAATGATCTATAAGAATTAGCATTTGAGGAAGGTGAGCAAGATTACTCAAACATGTTTTTAAAATATATATTTTATTGATTTTTTTACAGAGAGGAAGGAAGAAGGATAGAAAGTTAGAAACATTGATGAGAAAGAAACATCGATCAGCTGCTTCCTGCACACCCCCTACTGGGGATGTACCCGCAACCAAGGTACATGCCCTTGACCGGAATCAAACCTGGGACCCTTCAGCCCACAGGCTGATGCTCTACCCACTGAGTCAAACTGGTTAGTGCCCAAACATTTTTAAAAATTGAAAGCTGCAATCAAAATAGCTAATAGAATCCCTATTGACACTTATGAAGTCTTTGTGAGACTCTATGATTTTTTTAAATTAAACTAGGGAGCCTTTATTAGTTATTCTAGGGTTCCCCAGGCAAAACAAAAATAAGGAGACTTCCTTGACTGGTACCCATGTTCTTAAATGTTATCCCCATAGGTCTCCATCCTCATAACTTGAAAGAGGATGTGAATCATTCCACAGATATCTGTCTTTTAGCACCACCCCTCATATACACCAGGTCTTCAGCTGTGTTCTAAGAGCACTTTATCATACATTACTACTCTGTACATCAATGCTAAGCATATAAGACAATGAGTAATTGACAGGGAATAAATGTTGTTTTTAATTATGTGCTCAATCCATTTGGTGCATTTCAAAAGATGCAATATTTTCCTTCATTTATCAGTGAAGTTAAGAATTAACTTTTAAAAAAAGGTCAGCAAATGGCTAACACATGTCCTTGAATGTCACAATCACATATATAGCGCATCCTAGGAAAGAGAAGGGATAAGACAGGTTCTACCCACTCTCATGTGTTTCATCAAATACTGGACCACTCGAGGGTGGAGAGAAAAGGCAACTTTCAGAAAGGAGTATGTTATTAGACAAGGTATTTACTATACTCCTTCCTAAGAGCACCAGGTGGGGAAAATGTTTTCTAACCTAGATCTAGAAAGCAGAATATGGAATCACTCCATCCTTCTCCCCTAAAGGACAGTTCCATTGTTAATGAATTTTAAAAATGCCTAAATAAATATTTCAATTACTCTCATGCCCTCAAAAAAACAAAACAAAAGAAAAAGAAAAACAAACAAACAAACAAAAAACCTAGCTGTCCCAGATCACTCTCCAGAGTGGAACGCAGAGCGGATTCAACAACCCAAATTAGTCTGTAACAGAGTCATCATAAGCATGCTTTACTTTTAAAAAACAAAATAATAATAATAGATTTTTAATTTTATTTTATTGTTTGAAGTATTTCAAATAGTAGTACATAGCTCATATTTTTAAACAACAAAACAAAACTCATAAATGTGGCATCATGAGATTTTATATTTATTCTCTTAGACATTGTCCCTGCCTAGTTCTATTTTGAACCCAAATAATTTGAGGTCTCTGAATGCATGAGCACCTACAGGGGAAAAAATTGCAAATAAGAAACTTCCAAAGAGTTGTTGAATAAAAAATGTTCAAAAGCAATCAGGATTATTTTTATTAAAATCATAATGTTATATGTAAGAAAAAAATCTAAACTTTTGCATAGAATTTGGAGATTTTTCAAGGTCTTCCATTTAGTAAACATTTATTTCAGCTTCTTCTAAGTCCCAAGTACCATGATATGTTGGGAAAATAAGGAGGCTTGGTTTTGATTTTGGAGAGCTTATATTTTAGTCACCATTGATTTATTTACACTTTCTAAAACAGTGACATAGATACAAATTACTATATTTTACTTTAGGATATTGCATTTTAATAGAATCATATTTTATTTTTTACTACTTAGATTTCACTGTATTCAAAAAATAAAATATATACTAGAGGCCCAGTGCATGACATTTCCTGCACTGGGGGTTGGAGGATCCCTCAGCCCAGCCTGCGCCCTCTTGCAGTCTGGGACCCCTCAGGGGATATCCACCTGCCAACTTAGGCCCACTCCCCACTGTGCTCGCCAGCCATGAGCCCAGCTTCTGACTTAGTGCACTGACTACCAGGGAGCAACTCCTGCATTGAGTGTCTTCCCCCTAGTGGTAAGTGCATGTCATAGTGACTGGTTGTTCTGCCATTCAGTCAATTTGCATATTAGAGTTTTATTATATTGAACATAATTAAAACTTCAATATCTGGTAAACAAAAATAATTCTTATATTTAGACATCTGTTACTCAAGGCTTATAGATAGTATTATCTCACAAATCTCTCATTATATTCCACTGAAATAAACAGAGACAAAAACAATGAACTTTTTTAAGACTAATTGGGAGAAGTGCTAGAATAAATTAGTAAAAAGTCTGAATTAGGACTCATTTTACCAAGAATGTTACAACTGTCCTTTCAGCCATGCTTAGACACTTGAACTTAGCTCTACATGAATTCTAGCTACTGTGATAAAGAGAAGAAGATGCAGTAACAGAAAATAAATAATGTGCTACCAAGCAGGGAAATGACCTACTAAACTGGCTATTAGTGTTCAGTTTGACTTACCTCCTTTTTAACATATATTTAATCAAGAAATTTATTTGGAGAAGCTCCTTGTTCTAGGTGATCTGGATAAACAGGAAAAGATAAATAAAAAATAGAAACAAGCTCTTAATCTCTGGAGCTTTCTTGCAGTGGGAGTAACAGTCCATTAATTAAGAAGTGAAAAGTGAACCTGTATACATGATTTGTCATTGTTAATTGCTATGGAGAAAATGAAGCATGGATGGAGATTCAGAATGATGGCTACACTTTTTAGAAATGGTGTCTGGAACAGCTTCTCTGAAGAAGTGGCATTTGATAATGAAATGAAATGGAGTGTGAAGTGCAAGCATCTGAGGAAATTCTTCTACAAAAAGGAAATAGCATTTTAAGGAAGGAAATAAGTTAGAAGGCCGTGTTGCAGCAGTGACTTTGGTGATTTGAGAAATGGTAGGAAGGCCCAAGTGGCTTGAGTTCAATAACCAATGAAATGTCACCAATAGCAGGGGCATCACATGGAATGTTTTATATTTCATTGGCTTTTAGGGCACTAGGAGAATAAAAGTGAGTTATGGGAGGAGGTGTAGAGATAATGGTGGCTATTTCTAGGAGTGATAGGAGTGGGCATTGTGAGGCATGGTCAGATTGGGGATTAATTTAAAGCTACACAAGTAGTATGTGCTGAAGATTGGGTTGTGACTAATGGGAGAAAGGAGAGATGAAACATGATATCAGGGTTTGGGACATGAGCAACTTGGTGGATGGTGATGCAGTTCATGAGACAGAAGACAACTGATGTGACAGGGAGAGGAAAATAAAGACCTTGGTTTAAAACAATTTGAAATGTTCACTTGGGAGACCAGTACTCTAACCCCTGAGGTGTGGAACCTTGAAAAGTGAAAATTAGAGAACCAAGAAGGATGGGGAAAGGCAGAATGGGCGGAGAGGATGCAGTGGAGTTAATGAAGCAGATGGTGACAATCACCCACCAGAGAAAAGAGATAGGCTATATTTCAAAGAATGTAAATTTTCAAAATCAGTCCCTGGCTCAAAAATGGGCTCCAATATAGAATTTTTAGGGCAGCAAAACTATGCCTTACTATATTTTACTATGGTAATGGATATATGTCACTAGATATCTGTCAAAACTCACAAAATATATAGCATATGGAGTGAATCCTAACATGAAGTATGAACTTTGAATGATAACAATGAATCAGTGTAAGTTAATCAATTATAACAAATGTCACCTTGGTGCCAGATGTTGTGAGGAAGGGAGGCTGCCTGAGTGTGCTGTGTTTTGTGTTTTGATGGGGAGCAGGTTTATATGGGAACTCTATACTTACCACTGAATTTTGCTATGAACCCCAAATTGCTCTAAAAATACTTTATTTTTTTTTAAATGTTCATTTGCAATCTAAGTGACAATGTTGAGTAAATAATTGAATATATTTTACCTATATATCAGTGGCAAGAATGAAACTAGAGATGTATGTGTGAGAGCCAAATTTTCTACTAAAGGGAGATTCTGAAGGCTCAAAATATTTAAGAAAGCCATATATCTGTCAAAACTCACAAACATATTATAATTAATATATTTATATGCAAGTATATACCTCTACAACAATCTAAAAAGAAAATAAATAGAGAACAAGATAAAAAAAAAACTTGGAATACGGCAATTATGACAGGAAAAAAGTTTTTTCTAAATCTCCTGTAAACACAACTAGGACATAATATTATAAAACATGTTTATATTATAAATTGTATGGCCCAGAGAAGAATTCAAAATTATTGTGAATTAGCTGAGAAGTGTAGATTTTAAAATATTTCAATTTTAAAATATCTAAAATTTTAATACTAAATTTCAAGTGTTTAATTTAAAAAGATGAAATATTTAAAAGTCAGCTGTACGCAAATATTGATATTTTAAAGCTAATCATGAACACAAGCAAATGTAATATTCTTTCAGGCAAATAACAGGAATACTTGATAATGCACTCTCAAAAGGGTGTAGTTAAATATGCAGTGATATCTACTGATAGAGAGCAATGCGACAAAAATGCAAGATTGGCAAATATTATAAAAATTTTAGCTGAAATTTGTTCAAGTAATCCTTGTTAAGTGAACAACCATTAGTGTTTGGAAAGACTCCAGCATATTTCAAAACGTTTCTACAAAGCAGTAGGCAGTCAGAGCACACAAGCATCCTCATGTGAAGACAGGCTACCTCTTCCTGATACACTGACATTTCAACAGGTGTCAGCACCTTTAGAACGAAGCACTGTAGCCCTAGCTGGTTTGGTTCAGCAGATAGAGTGCCAGTCTGTGGACTGAAGTGTTCTGGGTTCAATTCCAGTCAAGGGCACAGGCTCGGGTTGAGGCTTGATTCTCAGTAGAGGGTGTCCAGGGGGCAGCCAACCAATGATTCTCTCATCATTGATGTTTCTATCGCTCTCTTCCTCTCCGTTCCTCTCTGAAACCAAATATATATATATATATATAATTTTTTTTTTTAAAGAATGAAGCCCTGTAGGGGCTCTGGGAATAGTGCAAGGAAGCCCAGAATGGTGTGAGGTCCTGGCCTCCTTGTCATTTTCTGTATCTTGTGACAAGGCAAGATCCTACTAATAGCTCTCAGCACGTAGTATAGAAATAGCTTTATTAATTAATGATGATAATTTTTATTTAATGATAATTTTTTTTATTTAAAGGAAGTGGGAGAATGTAATGGAAAAAGTTCAGATAACCACAGTGCATTGGTTTTTGTTGTTGCTGTTGTTTTCTTTCATTATTTGTTTGTTTTTTTTTTATTTCCAAATAAGAAACAGAGAAATTAGTTTAGGTGGCTGGCCCAAGATGTAGTTAGTGTTAATATTTGAACTCAGTACTTAACTTTATTTAGCATATTTACCCATGTCAAGGTAATCAAAATCTTAAATTTTATTAACATGTTACTCGTTTTTACCTAAAAGTCAATCATTAGCCACCCTGCTCCTGTTTGCTTTCATATGAAACCTATGTAAATTCTCCATGGAAAAGATGCTATGCTTGTACATGCAAATAGAAGAAAAAGAATGACTTCTAATACCTAAACTCAACCGTAGGCTCTAATAAGCAGGAGATATTTCTGAACCAGCTACTGAATTCAGTAATGATGTAGAGAGAGGAGGACTAACTACTATAGATGGTCACTTGTTTCTTATTAAACAAACTAGAGGCCCGGTGCACAAAATTCGTGCGCTAAGGGGTGTAGGGGTCTCTCAGCCCGACCTGTACCCTGTCTAATCTGGGAGCCCTCAGAGGAGACCTCTCCAATTCAGGAGTTTCTGTCTGTCTTTGCAATCATATGAAGGAATTGTCTGAGACCCCCAACTCAGTTTGGTTTGTTGCTCACAGAATAATAGAGGCATTTATTTTTCTTTGCTTCATTGGTGGAGATTTCCTGGAAGTTTTAGGATATCTTCCCTTTAATTTTTCCTAGATACTCTGATTTTACTTATGTCTCTCACCTTTGCTTTCCCTCTACCCCCCACCACAACAGTAACTTGTTCCAGGCTCACTTTGCTCTAGTGTCTAGGAGATCCATCTGCAGCATGAACTATAATTCCCAGCATTCCTGGTGCTCCCCGGGCTCTGGGCTTCTGCTTCAGGTCCTGGGGCTGCCACCAAAACTACTATTCCCAGAATTCCTGGTGCTCCCCATGATCTTGATTTCCCCTTCCTGCTCTGTCTCCATCCCATGGCCTCCCACTCTGCCAAGTCCTCCAAGCCGCCAGCTCTCCCTCTCTGCTCTCTGTCTGGTGGCTTGGGGAGCCAATTTCCCCAAGCTGCTCCACTCTCTGCTAGTTCTCCCACTCTGCTCCACCTGGTGCCTGTGTCTACAAATTAACCCACCATCTTTGTTGAGTTAATTTGCATACTTACTCCTGATTGGCTGGTAAGCATAGCGAAGGGATGCTCAATTTACATGTTTCTCTTTTATTATATAGGATGCCATTGGAGAGATCAGCTTAGAAACCTAATCTTTAACCCTAAAGTTATCTTTTTCCAGGTGTGATGGTCTCTATGCTTAGTTTCTTCTATAAGGCAGCCACAAATACTATGTTCTACAGAGAGACCACTTAAAGACCTTCAGTTAACAAAAACTCCCTTATTCTTCTGCAGTAAGAATCTCAACCCTTTGTTAATATCACAGCTCTCAGACTGGACTCAAGCTGCATTATTTAAAAGCAGGTCCTTAGCAACGTACCAACTGTCAACACTGAGAATCAGCCTGGCAGCTTTTCATGGCATAGTGACAATGGCAGCCTGCTGCCGGGAGAACACACACATCCTCTGAGTATCTACTTAATTCTTTGATGATATTTTTTATTTTGTATAACCAATTATTTATAGGGCAATGGATCATCTAAACTAAAATGAATAAATATTAAGTGCATTCTCTTCATGGTCCTAATACTGCTCACTGCAAAAACATAACCAGGTATCATAAAACATATACCTCAAATAGTTTAAATATTTATGTAAAATTAACATGCCTTGATCTAGGATCTTGAGGAACACATAAAAAATAAATTCTGATTATCAATTATAACAAAGCTATAAATACTAGCTTAAAACTCATGTGATTTTTTTCAAGGAATCAAGAGTATAATTTGAAACATCGATTTCCAAATTCAAATGGTACATGCTATTCTACACCCTCAGTCACAATAAGTTAGATTTCTCCTGTTTTATATTTGTGTTAATGGTCTTCAAATGTTCTCTGATGGATGTATTCAATGTCTGCCCTGAGAGTCAGATATAGATTGTATTTGTTTCTTTAACAACCAGTTGTAGCAGAGCTACCCACCCTAACTTACTTCCAAATTCTAGTGCCACCATATACCTCTTAGGCATGACAGAATTGGGCTCTTGATCCTTTAGTACACTGATAGACTCCAGAGTAAAATTCAGAGACTTTATTTACTGTTTTACCATTTACCTTCTTCTGTCATGACCTGATGAACTGTCATGACTCTCATTAATTTGACATTTGGTTCTCCTTCGATACACCATAGTGTCATTTACATATGTGCAACTTCTTAAGCCCTCTCTTAAGTTAGTTGTTTTTCTGAAATCCAGCACAACTAACACCAGACTGCAAATGTGACATTATAAGAGGTAAGCAAGAGTAAGAATGATCAAACAGAGAGATAGAGCTATGTACCAGTTATTACTCTATATTTATGTTTGCTTTATATTTTTCATCTCATTAATCCTCATGTGGAAATTTCAGTGTATCACGGTTAACATATTTTACATATAAGGAAAGTAAGCCTCTCCATAATTAAATATTACAAAAAGAGAGAGTATACATATATTTCTTTCACTGAAAGAGCAAAAACTGCACTTCCTTGATGATCAAATTCTGGGAACTTTGAACAATGTATGAAGGTTTGATATAGAAAAATAACTGAAAAATAGTATTTGCTTACTAAAAGCTGACATGTAAATCAATGTAATTTAATAAATCAGACATTTTAATAACCACAGAATGATACTTGCAATCTTGTTCCAAATCATACCTGAAACTCCATATTTATGGAGCTAATATGTGAAATTACCCTAGGGAGTCATTAAGTGTAATCATTGAATACTAGGAACATAACACTTCAAGAGGAAATATAGAAAATCATTCCACTTTGTTCATGTACGAATAGATGAAAAACAAAATCTTATACATCTTGTCTGTGTATTGGATTAATAAATTAGCTTTTGACTAGTATTACATAACTTTTAATGTAGAAAAAGTATTAGTTATTAAAATAGTCAAGATTTTATTATGAGCATGACATTCAATTGCAGTATAGAATTTTCATAAACATTAATAATTCTAATATATACAAACATATATACCTAAATAAGGTTATGTGTATAAGTGTGAGAGCCAGTGCATACTGACACCTGAGAGCCAATTTTTAATATTTAGAAATTTTGAATTTTTTTTATTAAACACAACTATTATTAAAATTAAATTACTGTATTTTTCGGCATATAAGATGACTTTTTAACCCAAGAAAATCTTCTCAAAAGTTGGGGGTTGTCTTATATGCCCAGTCGTCTTATACACTGGAAAATACAGTATATAAACTTAAAAATAAAATTTAGTAAATATGAAGGTGATTATTTAAATATAAATAATCCCCTGAATATTTTTAGCACGTGTTATTGCATAAGTTCTTGAGGTTATTTACATGTCTTGAATCTGTATGGCAGCAATGCTACTCAATAGTATGCTACTGCACCCATCCCTCCAGCTTCGTTCAGTGATGTCACATACATAGCTTGAAATTGGCCACGAGAGGAGTACTTCAAGTACCAAAATAAGCAGACACTAAGAATAAGTTATTTTTCCTGCAGAGTCAATTGTTGGGCATTTATCAGTACACTGCTGTGTATAGTTATATGATTATTTTCATTAATTCTCAATGACAACTATGTCAATAATAACAACACAGCTGATATATGAGTCAGGCAGATGGAGATAAAAATATGAACTTTAATAATGATGAAGCTGGATTCAGAAGCTGCTTTTAGTTCTGCATCCAAATGGCTTTTCTAGTCCTGTGATGCATAATTAGAGTCATGCCTGATCCCAAACCAGCTGACATCTGCAAACTATCCTTGAGCAATCAGTCCCAGTACACTGGCAGACAAATCTACAGTTGCAGTACAGAGAAAGGAAATTCTGAGCCAAGCATGCTATGCAATTTCTCCTGAAGTCATATAATCTTGTCACAGAAAAATACAAAATAATGGTGGCCAAATAAGACAGAGTCTTACATTGTAGTGGCTTGAAGGTAAGTATTCCATGAGTGCTGTAGCTCTGTTTAACTTGCTTTCCTGCCATCCTGAATAAGCCATGAGCACCCTAAATATGATTCACAGCAGAACCACTGCACTCAACCAGCAGCAGCAATAATGAAAGAACAAAAAAAAAAAAAAAGAAAGAAAGAAAAACAGCTCACTCTCCCTTATAAGGAGACTTCCTAAAACACCACCCAACTACTTTTCTTATTTTGTCTGTGAAAACTTAGTCACCTGGCCACAATTATTATAATGGAAACTGAAAAATGTAGTCTTTTAGTTAAAACACATTGATGCTTGAGATAAATTTTATGATCTGTTCCTAAAAGTCAGAGAGAGAATATATGGATAATCTTAACCATATTCACCAATTACATAATTAACTGAATGGAAAGAGAGGCCAGAAATGTCAGTGTAGTTGAATGCTACTCTAGAAACATAAAGGATGGTAGACCTTTGTATACCATCATCTCTGCTTTCTCACTCCTTGAGTCCATTATGATGAAGACAGTAGAAATCTGTCATAAAATCTAATCTAATAGAAGTGTAATATTAAAATTGACCATTTCTTAAGGACACCTAAGCCATGCCCAGCAGCCAATCAGAGTGACTGTATGCAAATTAGCCCAGCCAAGATGGCGGAGGCCGCAGCCCCAGAGAAGCCGCACACTGGGGTCCAGCAGGAAAGACAGAAGACCTCTGCCTCCGGAGCAGGGGCGGGGGGAAGGGCCCGGGAGGAGTGAGCTGGCCAGTGGCTGTGGCCTGAAATCCATCACGGAGCACACACATGGAGGCTTAAGTTTCCGTGTTTGTGCCCTGGCAATTGATAGCTTTCCAGGTGAAAGCCGAGTGAAGGGGATAAGATTAAAAAAGAAAGTTAATAGGGGTGACCAGGCCGGCAGGGGAGGGCAGTTAGGGGGATCAGGCAAGCAGGCAACCAGAGTGGTTAGTCAGGCAGGCAGGTTAGCAGTTAAGAACCAGGGGTCCTGGATTGTGAGAGTCCCCAAGAACTCCATATTGGAGAGGGTGCAGGTCGGGCTGAGGGACCGCCTCCCCGCCCTCCATTCACGAATTTCGTGCACCAGGCCCCTAGTTACATATAATACAAATACAAAGCAATTTCCAGGGATGCCACACACAAAAATAAAAGTACTTTAAAAAATTAATTATAATAATGTTACATGTAATTAGTCATTGGGTTTAGAAATAGGGGGAGTTAGTAATTACTCCTACACAGTATTCCATATTTAACATAAAATTAACTAAGTGAAACTTCAGTTATTATGACCAACTTGGAAGAAAAATCTACATTGTAAGAAAGGTAAAATATAGTATATTCTAAATAAAAAATGTGTCTTGATTATAGTAAACTAGGAGCCCGGTGCACGAAATTCATGCACGGGGGCAGGGAGGTAGTCCCTCAGGCCAACCTGCACTGCAGCTGCAAAGCAGGAGCACCTCCACCTCTGGACCATCCACCCCTCCATTCGGGACCTGCCAATGGAACAGCTTCTGTCTCCCCTGGAAAGCAGTGTGGGCTCGCTTCTCCCACCCCTCAGCTTCCGCCTGGAATCCATCACACAATCCGTGTGTGTGCCTCGCCATCAATCGATTTCCAGGCCACAGTCTTTGGGCAGCTCGCTCCTCCCACCCTGTTCCTTCCACCCGCAGCTGCGGCCACTGGCCAGGTCATTCCTCTCGAGCCCCTCCCCCCCAGCTCTGGAGGCAGAGGTCTTCTGTCTTTCCTGCTGGACCCCAGTGTGCGGCTTCTTGGGGGCTGCAGCCTGCACCATCTTGGCTGGGCTAATTTCATACAGTTGCTCTGATTGGCTGATGGGCATGGCTTAGGCATCCCGAAAAAAACAGTCAATTTTAATGTTACACTTTTATTAGATTAGATTACCCATTGTGTCCAAAATTGATGTGTAAATGTATGATCTTCATAAGTCTTTAAGTCTTCTGTAATAAACAGATTAAAAAAAATCAGTTCATCTACATATTATTTTTTATTTTTATCCTCACCCAAGAATATGTTTATCGATGTGAGAGAGAATATGAAGATGAAGAAGAAGAGAGAGAAACATCAATATGAGAGGGAAACATCAACTAGTTGCCTCCCGAGTGGAGAATCAAACCTGCAACCTAGGTGTGTACCCTGACTGGGAATCCAACCCACAGCCTTTTTGGTGTCTGGGATGATGCTCCAAACAATTGAGCACCAAGCTAGTGCTACATATTACTTTTAAATAAATCTGGTTTTCTGAATAAATTGATAGTGTCTTCTTAAGTAGATTAATCATTACTATAACATTCACTAGCAAACATTTTATAATAGTATGAGTGTAAGCATCATTCTAATGCTAGTCTAGATTTCTGAAATTTCTGAAACAGTGATGTCTGAATTAATATGATTTTAAATTCAAATTTTTGCAAAGATGCAGGAAGTTTCATAATCAGTGATATTTTAATCCTCATGAAATGCCTGAGAAAAGTACTATCATTATAAAGTAACTCTAGCTAAAGAGGAATATTGAATGTGTCCCAATAGCTCTTCCTAAAGTGACTTTGCAGTACTTTTATAATCACCAATGCAGAGACGCTTAACATTGCATGATTAAGTTAGTGTGTTTTAAATATTTTTTTGAAATAGCAATAAATCAACATGTTTTTAGATGCTGCTGAGGAAGCATAGTCTCCATCTAAAAACAGAAGTTTTAACATTTCCTTAATATTTCACCCATGCTATAAAATGTCCTTTCCATTCAACTTCAACATAAGATTCATTTTGTAATCAGAGAAAGAAAAAGCATGATAATCAAATGCAAAACAGTGTAGCTCATAGTGAATGTTTGTCCTAATGAGAACTAACTTCTGCTTATGTCAGATAATTTAAATTTCAAAGACATTACTGTCGATTAAGCCAAGGAAAAGTTTAAGCAAATCTATAATAAATTCCTCCAGGAAGGAAGCTAGAAAAAAAATCCCCGTCTAATGTTTATATATTTTCTCATTGTTAAAGATGTAATAGTTTCTCTGGCGCCACAAGCACACCCACATCACTTGCCTCATCAATTCTGCGTCTGTGTACAGTCCTTCAATTAATATCTGGGATGATAGAAATGCTACCAAAAACTGTACTGGATCCAGTGATGCTTATTTGTTGAACCTTCAAAGATAAACTGGTCTAATTAAAAATGGTGGTGAATTTTAAATAACTTTTGCATCCATTCTTCTATCCTCCAGACATTGTTCAAAAGACCTGAATGTAAACACTATCTTTAGGCTCAATTTTAATTACATAACCTTACATAAACTGAGACAGCTGATGCAAAAAAACAGAACTAAGTAAACTACCTAGTGTCATGATTAATGATCAACTTGTTGCCTGGCAGGTATGGCTTGGTGGTTGAGCATTGAATTATGAACCAGGAGGTCATGGTTCTATTCCAGGTTAGGGCACATGCCTGGGGACTCCAGGTCAGGGCACAAGCCTGGGGACTCCAGGTCAGGGCAGATGCCTGGGTTGCTGGCTCAATCCCCAGGGTGGGTGTGGGGGGGAGTGCAGGAGGCAGCTGATCAATGGTTTTCTCTCATCATTGATGTTTTCATCTCTCTCCCTTCCTCTCTGAAATCAGTAAAATATGTTTTTGAAAAATGATCAACTTGTTTTCTTAAGCAAGAAAACAGATAAGTATTTGGTTGTCCTAATCCATTGAGGGGTCCCTTGGATGATTTTCAGAAGCAAGAATCTAATAATTCAATGTAAGTGTGCCTAAAGATTATATATATATATATATACTAATAAAAGCATAATATTAAAATTAACCATTTCTTCAAGATGGCCTAAGCCACACCCAACAGCCAATCAGAGTGACTGTATGCAAATTAGCCCCGCCATCTTGGGAGCCTGCTGGGAGACCGATCTGGTGGCCAACAACACCAGAACGGCCTTCTGGGGGCAGTGGGACCCCGCAGCCCGCTGCTGGGAGGCCGATCGGGTGGCCAGCAACACCGGAACGGCCTCCCAGGCGGAGAAGCCTGGGGGGTGGGGGGACGGGACCAGCCGGGGGACCCCATGCTCCCTCCTGGGAAGCCTATGGGGTGGCCAGCGCCACTCCATTGCTTCCCAGGCAATGGCCCAGAGCGTCAGTGGGAGCTGTGACCAGCCTGAAAACTGCTCTTGGCCCCTCATCCAGGCTTGCCACACCCCCTGGGGTGAGGATCTCCACTGGGGTGCTTGACCAGCCTGCAAACAGACATTGGACCCTCACCCAGGCTGGCCCGGCACACCAGCAGGTGGCCATCCCCAGAGGGGTCCCAAGCTGTGAGAGGGCACAGGCCGGGCTGAGGGACCCCCCTCCCCCACCACCCCAGTGCACAAATTTTTGTGCACCGGACCCCTAATATATATATATATATATATGATGGCTTTTTAAATATTGTAAAATGTCTGTCATCTAATCTTTATAGATTTAGATTGGAACAATCTAAGTGAGATACTAAAAAAAATGAATATGACATGAAGCTGAGAATCTGTTTTGAATTCTGACAAAATTAAAATTTTTCAGATGATTTTCTTTTCTCTCATTTGGATTAAGTGGGATCCTCATGTTGCAGGAGGTAGTAATGGGCCAGACTTCCCAAACTTGAGTGAGAATGAGGTTCTTGTGATATCTTCTGAAAGTGAATTTTCTTTTTTTTAAAATATATTTTATTGATTTTTTTACAGAGAGGAAGGGAGAGAGATAGTTAGAAACATCAATGAGAGAGAAACATTGATCAGCTGCCTCCTGCACAACCCTGGCTGAGGATATGCCTGCAACCTAGGTACATGCCCTTGACCAGAATTGAACTTGGGACCCTTTAGTCTGCAGGCTGAGGCTCTATCCACTGAGCCAAACCGGTTAAGGCACAAAGCGAATTTTCTAAGATTTCCATGGGAGGATGGGATGTGGTAGAAGATTTTATTGGCAGAGAGTTGCATTTCTTGAATTCCAAGGTCCCCTGGCCCTTGATCCAGTCCTGGAAAATGTGCAACTGGGGTTCCAGCAGAGTCAGAAGTAAGGCCAGGATCCAGAGCTTCTGTTCCATGCTGTAGCCAGGTGTGGTTCAGCATTCAAGCTAATTAAAGTCCATGTGTGGAGTCCAATATGGCTTTGTGCAATGTGGACATAGGGGAGTGCATCACCTAGCCACAGGAGAGCCAGGAACCCAGCATGCCAGAGAGAGAGAGAGAACTGCCTTTGTTTGTAAGTTTTAAGTATTCAGGTTTCATGTGCTTACAGTGGCCAGGCCTATTCTGGCCTCTGACTCACTCTCAGGTGTGATAGGCACCTTCCCATGTCACTCAGACCTTTGCTGGGCATGTGTCCAAACTGCTTTTTCCTAGTCCCTTCCCCCACTGATTAGCAGGGAAAAGACTTGGACAATGTCAAATGCAGCTTTCTGGCAAAGCTGTATAAATGTCATGCCTCTATCTGCTCTTCCCTTTCCATCTTTCCTAATAAATAATAACCAGGTTATTACAATGATTATCACTCTCACTCTCAATTTAGTGTGGATTCCTGAGTGTTTGAAGTAGACACAGTGGTGGTATTGAATTGATACCAGGGTTGCAATGGCATTTGAAAGACAGAGACAAGATAATAACAAAAGCTAGGCACAAACGTCTGGCTTCCACTTAAACTAAAGGGTGTAAGAAATATCAGTGTAACAAGAAAACTCTTGAAAATGTCTGAGAGCTGAGATGGAGATCAACCAATTTGCTTAAAACTTAAGGAAACACAAACACCTCCAAGAGAAGATGGCACATGGACAGGGACTCATATTGAACAAAATATGGGACAAAGATCAGGCCATCATGCCCCAAATTAACAATTCAGCTTTACTACATGTTGTTGCTAAATTGTTAAAAGTTGAGTATGGATTGAGGGGGACAGTATACAAACCCTTGGACTTGTACACATAGGGTAATTTTTGACTCCATTGCAGGCTCTTCTCCACAGAACTTGGACGTTCAGGAGAAAGAATGTAGGTGAGGTGGGTAACTGAATAAAGTCTCTATCAGTGGTGCCAGGTTGGGTGGGCGGGGAAATGGTCACTACTTCAGGAAATGTGTAAAGTCCTACAAAAAGCCTGCCTGGATTATTACTCTTATGAGATAGAAGCCTTTAGCTGCTGTGAAAAGGGAAACCAATGTCTTACACTCTGAGATGAATGTCAAGGTCCCCTGCAGCTAGGAAGGAGGAGTAACATATGCTCCACCAGTGAGAAAAAAACGGTAAAACTAATCCTTCTTCAGACCAGTAAGGGAAACTGAAAAATCTCAATTACAGAGCTGTAGGGACTCAGGGGCTGCCCGCACGGCAAGACCAGATCCTACCAGATAGGGAGCTTAAAGTAATTATAATTAACATAAAGACCCTGCAGAAAAGATGTACAATTTGTATAACAGATGGGAAGCACAAATGAAATTAAAATGAGAAGAATGCAAGTAAAAATTCTAAATAAAAAATATAAATTAAATATAAAAACAATAGAAAACATACATACACTAAATCAGAATCTGGATTTTTTTTAACAAGTATCCCAGTGGATTCTTATTCCCATTAAAGTTTGAAACATTTCTAGCTAGTCTGTGTTTGAAGTAACACTGTCAGCAATAACCCCAAAAGAAAGGCTGAAAAATAAAAAGGATGATAAAAATTATTCACCATAAACCTTAATGTATAATATTAGCACAAAAGGTCAATATCTAAACATTTATTTTAACTCCCACAAAGACATAACTATAATATATTGTGCACATTATAAACTATATATAAGATAGAAATTTAAAGTGTAGTAATCAAACGTTTTAAAATTTTCATTTTCTGTTTTTAATGGTATAGAATTTTTCTCACTAAATGTCTTAGTAAAAATGTTATTAATAACATTATAAGTATTTGTGATATTGATATTTCTTTCATGGTAATATTAGTAAGGAAGATAGTTTAGGTTTTTTTTTGAAAACTTGGGCTTTACATTATTGAAAATACATTTGAATATAAGGGTGTAGTTCAGTTTATATCTATGCTTAATTTTTGTAGGTATAATAGCTTTTACACTGAAAAATTTACATGCATTATAATAGCTTGTAACAATTTGACACGGTCCAACAAGCACACCTAGTGCCCAGAATTTGGTTTCCAAAACTATTCTCCAATAAAGAGAACCAGGGTATTTTTGGATAAATGGCAGATTCCAGGATGAGGCTAAGAAATATAAAAGTTAAGCCTGGTGCTTCTGGAATCTTAACTAATAAAAGCATAATATTGAAATTAACCGTTTCTCCGGGATGGGGTAAGCCACACCCACCAGCCAATCAGAGTGACTGTATGCAAATTAGCCCAGACAACATGGTGGCCGCCACTCACGGACCTGAGTAAACGGCAGCTTCCATTGCAGCAGGAGTGAAAGTGAAACTGTGGCCCGCTCCGCTATCATAGCTCAAGCAAAAACACATGTTTGCAACAAAATAACAATCATTGAATCCTCGGGAGCTGAAGGAAACAGCAGGCCTGGCCTCATCACTAAGTAACATTGTGTCATCATAGACACAGCGGTGAGGTGAAGCAGAGAAGAGGCTTCCTTAGTAGTTAGTAGGCTGCCTTAAAGGAACAGTGTATCAATTATAGAAGATAAACAAACCCCAGAACCTGCATCCAGCCAGCCTTGCTGGGACATTGGGTCAATGGGAGCTGTGGGCAGCCTTAAAGCCTGAAAGCACCAATCAGCCCATCACCCATGCTGGCCACAACCCAATGGGGTGAGGGACATTCCTGGGGGGCTTGGCCAGCCTGGAGACAGCCATCAGCCCCTCACCCAGCCTGGTCAGGCCCGCCAGCAGGTGGACATCCCCAGAGGGGTCCCAGACTGTGAGAGGGCATAGGCCGAGCTGAGGAACCTCTCGAGTATACAGAGCGGCTGCAGGGCAGAACAGCACAGGACCTAGGACCGGTGAGTGGGAAAGAGGCGGCAGGGTTGGCGGCCTGCTTGGTGGCTTCTCAGGCCCTTTGCGGGGCACCAGGGAGTGGGAAAGAGGCTGTGGGGGCCGGGGGCCAGGGGCCTGCTTGGCGGCTCCCCAGGCCCTTTGCGGGGCACCGGGCAGCGGGAAAGAGGCGGCGGGGGTCAGCGGCCTGCTTGGTGGACTTCCCAGGCCCCTTACAGGTCACTGGGGAGCGGGAAAGCAAGGCTGCAGGGGCCAGGGTCCTGCTTAGTGGCTCCCCAGACCCCTTGGCGGCACCAGGGAGTGGGAAAGGATGGCAGCAGGGGACCGGTGAGTGGGAAAAAGCTGGTGGCCTGCTTGGTGGCTCCCCAGGCCCTTTGGGGGGCACTGGGGAGTGGGAAAGCAAGCTCTTGGGGACTGGGGGCCTGCTTGGCGGCTCCC